>PVKS010004989.1:0-88532 GCA_004027875.1 Aplodontia rufa
GTTGCTGTCATTTGTAAGGAGTTTTAAAAATCGTAGAGGAAACAAGCTTTAGATGTTGAATGAAATTCTTAAAGTAGATAGAGATAGTCTGCGGTCACGAGCGTGTCCTCTGTGCTCTAGAGACTGGGGAAGGGATTGAGAGTTTAAAGCGAGGGAAGTGAACCGTGCCTTTGTGACTGTTTTGTATTTGCTCCTGTAGCCAGGAGACTGTGCCATGCATCAGTAGGGCTGTGGTACATTCAGTGCCACATGTGAACTGGATGGAACAGGGAGGCCAGGATTACCGAGTGCTTTGCAGTTGGTGGCCCGTCACACTGTCTGACCGGGAACGTACGTAGAAGATTGTCCACATCAAGTCTGGGTAGCGTTGGCCTCCATTGAGGAAGGGATGCAAATGGCTTGCTCACGCATAAATCATATCAAGTGGGGGGATGTTGAAGGGACAACCAGAAAAATTTAAAGCAAGGAGTTGCTTAGAGAACGATCCAGTGATGAAATCTAAAGTCACTTTTAGCAATTCTCACAAAGCTCACCAATTGGATAAGGACATTAATGATATTTATTCTTAAATTGTTTTCCCCTTGGGTTTATGTCAAAGTTGGGAATATTTTTAAATAGCATTCTTCAACAATGATTAGGGATGGGCATTTTAAATTTATGCCAGTTTGTTGTCATATATAACAATGTTAATAATATCATCACATTTTTTATTAGGGTGGACCAATGGGGGTCTTGACCATCAGATAAGGAAGGCAGATCAGCTAGAGTGTGGCCATTGTGGGATCCTTGCCTCTATTTTTCCCTTTCCTGCTGGTTTTCTAGGATTCTGCCCTCAGATTTCTCCCCTTCCATACTGTCCCCTATGGAGCCTCTCCCCACCCTCAAGCACCTTGTGAATAATAATGACTTTGAAGCCTACAGCTCATGCCCCAAGCCCCTTGCCTTTCCTCTTGCATCCAGTTTTCATCTCCGTGCCCCATAAGCATACCATTCTCTACAAGGCTACAGTGAAGCTGTCAACTTCTCTTGAACTGTTCCTGCATTCTTAGTGCCATGAATGAACCCACCACCCACCCAGTCACTGTGACTGGAAATCTTGGCCAGTTGTAAATCGCACACACTGAGCCAGTGGTTGCCAAAGCGAGCTGATAGTGAGCTGCCTACATGAGCATTGCCCAGGTAACTTGGGATCCGGGCATGCAAAATTATTAAAAGCTCCCAATGTGATCTTATATTATATACTTTGGAACTACTGCTTTGGACCGACCATTTCTAAAAACCTCTAGTGAAAATGGGGGGCATTTACCTGCTAGCTGGTAACCAACTGAGCAAGATAAGCTAATGTCTACAGACGCTTGGGAGTGAGCTCTTTATGCTGGGAAAATCCTTATCTTACTTGGTGTGATACATGTAACACAGATATGAATACAGTGACATAGCTTTAGAAAATATAAGCATGACCTTAGCTATTTAACACACCAGTTAATTTACCACATATTTATTGTGTGCTTTTGTGCCTGGGATAGGATGAAAATTAGAAAGACACAGTTCGTGCCTTGTCGATTTTACAGTCTAATGTAGTATACCATGCATTTTCTTTCTCTCAAGGTGGAAAATGATCTAACATTACAGAGTAATGGGAGCCAGTATTCTCCAAACGAGGTAAGTTCCCAGAAAATTAATGGAAGCTGAGTTGTTCCATGAAGACTGAACTGGAATACCTCTTCCAGAAATATATAATCTAATACTGAGGTTACTGAGTTAACTGAAGAGTTTCAGGGGCATTCATTAGCCATTCTCATTGTCTATAATAGCCTTATCTGACCCTATAACTAAATATTAATTTTTATGAGATACTTTGGAAACCAACTGTGGAACATCTTTGTAGAAAACAACAAAATCACTCAAATGGACAGCATTTAGAATGGCTTGTCCTTCAGTGATTCAGCGTGGTTTCTTTACCTGCTCAGTGCTATCTGTCCCCATCTCACTGTGCCGGGAGTGTCTTCCTTAGCTGTGACCCCTTGGGTGCAGGTGCCCATGCATACACACGCATCCACAGCTGTGCTGGAGGAGAAATGGAGTGCCAGTTTTGCATGGTCGTAAAATATATTTCTAATGAGCAAATAAAAAAATCAATGGGTCACAGAGCATCATTCTGTTGAGGATGTCACTTAGAACATTCGCTTTTTCAGCTAGGACTTCATCTCCCAGCAACAAATGCAGATCAGGTGGTTTTATAACAATGCTTGATCACAGAGATGCCATACATAGTTCTAATTTAGTTGGTTTTTTACCCACCCCCTTCATTTCCTTTCCTTCTAAACCCACAGATGAGAGAGAACTCTGCCTCAGTCTTTCCTACCACAAACAGTACAGCTCCGTTTGGCCTGAAGCCTCGATCAGGTAAATTAAAACCATAGTCCCTTCTTATGCTAAACACCTCTGTGGTTTCCTTGTAGCCTTTTAAATTCATACATGATTAATGTGAACACTGTCAGTTCTGTTGAGTGGGAATCCTGGCATCAAAACCTTGCTATAGCTCAGAAGATCAGAGACGGGAGCCGTGTTTTTAATGAAGCAGCTGTTAAGCCCCTGCTTTCCGTGTTGGTTGGCTTTCAAAGCAAAGGAAAAACAGCAGTGGAAGCATGGAAGTGGGGAAGAAAATTCTATTGAACTTTTTTGCCCAAGGAAGACAAAATAGGTCTCCTTTTCCCCAGGGGTTCCTGATGCTCTGTTGAGTTCCAGTGCAGCCTCTGGTTCGAGAAGTTCCTTTCCAAGGTAGCCCCAGGTGCTTTCAGAGCCTGGGAGGGTTTATATGTTTACTCCTATAACAGGCTTGCATGAGTGATCAGAAATCATGGGAAAAAATCTTTTGGAAGATTCTACTTTTTGATCTACTTTATTTTAAGTTATAGCAATGTGGAAAATAACTATTGATTGTGAAAGGATGGACTCCAAACAAAAAAAGACATTTTTTTTCTGATTTTTTTTTCATTTATTTCAAGTTCCAATGCTATCTTCCTTCTTTTAGGTCCTTCTTTGTTTTACTATTTTTTGATTCATTGATGTTTAGAATACTCATTACTAATGCTTTTAAGCAAGTGCTAATAAAGGACTCAGATGTTTTTAAGCAGAAGTTGATAAAGAAACCAATATGTTCTTGCATTTTCTAGTAAAGCCTTTGACAACAGTAGAAGTTAAACATCTGTGTAGTTTGAAAAAGAACAAACACAGATGATTCATTAATAAAGGAAATGTTGCTCTTGGAGCAAGATGATTGATGGGCAACCAGCAGCCGGGTGTCATGGTTTCCTGGCAGTTTCAAAGGGCGGTAACAGAGAAGCAACACTGGAATGTGGCAGGAGTTGGTGTTTGTTGTTGTTTTAGTTTGCGGTGCTGGGGATGGAACCCAGACTCCCATGCATGCCAGGCAAGCCTTGTTCCACTGAGCTGTACCCCTGCCCTGTGGGCTGTTATGGGGAGTCTTAATTGTACTCAGGTAGCCTACCTCCTTGTGTATAGAACTAAGCAAATGCCTTCAGGTGTGGGCTGTACTGGGCGGAATGGGTGTGTGCCTGGGCATACCTCCCTTGTGGGAGGACCTTCAGGAGATGTGTCCCTACACCCTGAGGACCTTATTTTGGGTTATAGACTCTCTCAATCCTTCTAGGCAGTTTACACAATTCTAAATTATTTTGTAATCAAGAAAAACAAAACCCGAATGGATCTCCACAGAGCAATATTCTGTTGAAAGGTGCGGTCTTGCAATTTAGTTGCTAACTTGTTTCAGTGACCTTTTTATTCCTCTTACAGAGTCCCACCTCAACTTACTATAGTTAAGGGTTATATTGTACTTACATTATAAATCATTTCAGATTCTTTGTAGTGGTGAGAAATAAATGGAGTATTTGTTTTGAATAGTAGAAAACAAAGATCATTTCCTCTCTAAGCTTCCAACCTTGGAAAGCTTGACTAGCCAATGTGGAAATTGTTCTAGTTGCTGAAAGCTTTGTGGAGTTTGGTTGCTGTAAATAATGTGGATTTATCTTCAGGGACATCAAGTGACATATTGGAACTTTATCAAACTAGCAGTGTTATTGGGTTTAAAAATTTTATGTAGTAATTTTAATTATTGCAGTATGCATTTTTCATATTTTCTGAAAAATAATATCTAAATAGCCATAATTGGCGATCATATGATTACAGATGATCACAACTGTTTTTGACTGAGTAGCTTTGGTATGCCAAAAGCTTTTTATTTTAAAATTAAGTATGTGGATTTATGTGATTTTTGTGGTATAAATAAAAACAGACTGCTCAAGTGAATAAGTTGGAATGAGAACTTAGATCTTTAAAATACACTGACAGTTTTCTTCAAAAGAAACATTATTTTTCTCATTTTCCTCCTAAAGACAGATAGTTTACACAGCCAAATATTTATCCCTAGAACTATGCTAATTAATTTTACTACTATTTATTTACTATTAAATAACAAATTATATGGATACTTCTTAAATATAAATATGCTAAGTAAATATGACATTACTGTATGGATAGTTATTGCAAATATCATTGTTATTATGATATGTCATAATGTATTACGATGACCATACGTGACCAACTTAGAACTTCTTGAAACAACGATTAGCATCTGTTATTTAGTTGGATTTACTGTTAAATCAGCTCTGTTGGTATGCAAAATTGGTTTGTCGTTGTTATTTACTGAGCAATATTGAAAACTGAATCGAGAGATACATCAAGAGAAAGAATTGCTAGATTCAACTTTCAACAAAACATTCTAGTAAACTTCCAGATGTCTTTAGAAGGAAATTCTGTTGTTGCCCTGGGAACAGATCTCACTCATAGCAAACGGTGATTCTATAATAGTTTTATTTCTAATAGATTTATTTTTTCATTTTATATTTTGTCCTACTTGGCCAAGTTTTTGTGTGTGTGTGAATCATATAATTGTATTTGCTAAGATTGTTAGTTGTTCAGAAAGTCTGTCTGTTACCTGGTATCTCGTAGGGCATTTGCTTTTTAATCTGCATAACCTACGGGTGCTCTTTCTTTCTACTGAGGAGGTGACCCATTAGTACTCTTAAGTCTGCAGGCTTGCGGAACTGTTAAGATTAACGATATTAACTGCATGCAAAGTATTTGACCGAGGAGTACTAACACTCAGTTTTTATCATTCTTTTTATTCCATGCGCCATCTTTCATTCTCCTCCTATATTGTGCATTTGAATTTAAATTCCATGTAATTGAAATCCACTCCATTTCCATACGAACCGTATGCCATTCGTGAAACGCTGCGGCCCTTTTGGTTTTGCCCGGTCCTTGTGCAACTACACGCGGCCTGGCTCTCTCGCCCTCCTGCAGACCCAGCCCTCATTCTCCCTCCTATCTCCTTCAACAAACTTACACAGGCACAAACATGGGACAACTCTAGCTACAGTGTTCCTTCTGAAGGAGACAGTGACAATGGTAGGTGGCTTCGTACCTCTTCTTCAATGTTCTCGTGAATAGGTCAGTGAATGTCCTGAGCCTTCCTTTCTGGAAGCGGAGGAGAGGGTGTATCCACCTGCATGCGTGATGCAAGAAATGCCCCGCAAGCCAGGGAGGCGAGGTCCAGAGAAGTGCATGTGAACTGTTTTCCAGCAGCGGGTCAAACTACAGTTTCATGAGAATTCAGAATTTGGGGAGGATATGAAAGGACTTTGTTCTCTACCTGTTCTGCTTGGGGTTTGTGTAACGATTGGGGGTTTGCACATTTGGATTGTCTCTGCTCGCTCATACACCTATGCTGAATGCTTAAAAAAATTGAGCTTTTACATCTACGCTGACCCACAGGAGTTTTTAAGGTAATTAAAACATGCCGTGGCTAATCCTAGAGCATTGCACTGGAAATAATGTTGAAAAATTTCTAAAAGTAAAGAGAAATCACTTGCCCTCTTGAGGATAAGTTCATTTGCATTATATCCAAGAATAGTTAAGTCAGTCTGAGAATTATGCATGTAAATTAAATAATTGAGGATACCGATTAGGCTTAATGTGGGCATGTTAATTTGGTAATACTAAGTATCTGAAATAGTCTAAGATATACAAATAAAATATATATATCATCATTTAGATCCACATACCACATCAATCTGAATTCCATTGCAGTCTAATGCTAGTTCAGATCTTAAACATTTCACTTCGAAATGCAAAGTGATAGAAGAAATGTTAAATGAAATAGCATGATTTTCTGGGGAAGCGAGCGAGGTATGAGATTTAACCACTATGCAAACCCAAAAGAAAGATACATATTCTGATAATGTCTATTTTTTATATAACCATGTTCATGTAACACTTAGAAAATAGATATTCAAAACACTTGTTGTGATTTCTGATTAAAACTCAAAAAAGTTTTTACACGTTCCTTATGTAGGATAATGTATACTGTGTGGCAGGTTAGTTATAAGAGGAGTATTAACATTTCATAGTTGTCAAAAGTTATTAACTAAAAATGAGCATGCTTTTAAAAATCAACCATGAAATAAAAGTCCATCCTTATCCTGCTTTAAATTCTGCAGGTTGAAGGTTGCTAAATGACAGCTTTCTTGATAAACTTTCCCTTACTTAAAAATAAAACAGAAGGGAGGCATTTTTTGTTTTTCAGAAAGCCTGGCAATGTATGATGCTGTTTAAGGAAATAAAGGCTAGTAAGCAAGACTGATGTGTGAGGAGGTATTTCCTCAGGCATGACTTCTGAAATCAAAGAACGTTTACAAAGTGGGGAAAGAATGAGACACCTTATGGAGCAGTCGAATTTCTCTTCCTGCAGTTGAAACAGCTAAAACCAGAAAGGCGAGGTGAATTTCCTGGACCACCATTGGGTAGAGGTGCTAGCGCGTCCACACCCAGGGCCCCCAGCTCCTGAAGGTTCCGCTCAGACAAGTCCCCACTCACTCTACAGATGTTTATGGAGGTGCTAAGCCAGGCTGCTGCCTTTTTATTAAAATTCCGAGATTTCCATAGCAAGCAGTCTTTGTGAAAATCTTTCTAACAACAACAGCAAAAAGAACTTTGGTTTTTTTTTTCCTCCGAGTGAAAATCCCAGGCCCGTGTGTAGCTAGCTTGCTGTTCTGCAAGAAGGAAGGGAGGGTTGTTTTCAACATTCATCTGATTGGCCAGTCACGTCAGGGGTTTGGTGCCTATTGTCTTTCTTTTCTTTGTAATTTGGCTTCATGGGACCTGGGCAAGAGACAGGAAAGATATTCTTTGCAAAGATCCGTGTGCAGGTTCCCAGGCCTGACTTTTGTTCACATTCGCTCTCTTCCCATTCAGCTCGGCCTCGTGGTTTAAATGTGTTTTCTAATGATTTTCAAATGCAAGCAGCACAGGTGGATGAGCTGCTGCCACAGGAGGAAGCCTGGGGTTTGGGTTGTTCTTGTCGCTTCCTCTTAAGTACAGGGTTCTACTCAGCAGCCCCCCCCCCTTGGCATTTCAGAGCCGATCGCATCACTTTTGTGCCCTCATATTTTCCCTGTCATTTGCAGTATCTCAACCTGTGCAGCCAATTCACTGTAACATAATGTAGCCTTTACTTATTAGTTTTGGCAAATTTGGAATTTCTATACCTTGTTCACTGCCTTTATATAAAAATTCCTTTTATTTAAATTCTTTTCAGTATTACATTCCCAATCAATCTCATTTTAAGTTCACATTAACATATTCTTCTAATAGAGTATTTAAAATGACAAGCACACTGGAAGATCCCTGGGAGTTTGTATTCCCATAATCCCCAAAGTTCTGCCTGCTAAGGTCTAATGGGGAGAGTGTGGAAGTTCATCTGTAGGTCTGCCTACCTCTGGCACTGGATAGGCTGCTTTACCCCAATTTGTCCTTAACTTGAAAACAGACCATGTACTCATTCCCTTGCTTTTATGCCCTCTGATGCCTTCTCTTTTCTTTTCCCCTTCATTTTAAAGTTTTTAACTTCTTTTGAAACATTTTTGCTTTTTCCTATGCAATGAATAGATGGGGTGCTAATTTATACTTATTTTAAATCCATCTTTTTAAGTGATCACTTGAGAATGAATGAATGATGCATCCATCTTGGGCCAGTTTACAGAAATTTTCCTTAATTTTTTATAATCATTTTGCACTAAGTTGTTATTCTGTCCACTAAAAAAATGAGGAAACAGGATGTGAGGTCTTCATCAATTCTCAACTCTGTCTGCTTAGGCCCCAGACTCAAAGATGCTAATTTATTTGGTGTAGCATTGAATCTAAGCACTGTTTTTTTTTTTTTAAATGGTTTTTATGTGATGTTTGTTAGGTTTGAAAGCCGTTGGGTTTAGTAAATTGCCCACAACCGTAGAGAGGAATTTGAGCATTACAAGGCCAGGGAATATGTCTAGTGCACTTTGAGGACAAGAAAGGAAATGAATGAGTTGGTCAGACTTCTAACTCAGAGTAGCCTAAATCTGAGGCTCATGACATTTTTTTCAAAGTCACTGTATTGCTGCCCTTGAAGTTATATACCTTAAACATCCCTCCAGTCCAGATTCTTAACTTCCAAAGAGAAGGCGAAAGCTAAATTCAAAACTATACATCTGAAGAGAAGAAATCTCCCCTCGCTGGGTTTAGGCGATAAAAGTTAAGAACATACTTTTATACAAAAGAACATTTCATGCAATATTTAAATGATAAAGCACAAGTTTTAGAGCAGTGGGCTTGCTTTCTTTGCTTCACTGAAAGATGTTCTCACGATTCAGAAAAAATGGTTTCTTGTGCACATCCTTAAGTATCTGTTGAGTCCCTACTATGTGCTAGGCATGATGCTCATGATAGATCCGAAAAGGACAGATGATCTCTGCTCTCACAGAACTTTTAGAGAACATTAGCATTGAGACCTGGAAACTTAGATTTTTGAGGTTTATTTAAAAGGGGAAAAATTCAGATGACTGATTATCAGGACAAGGTATTTCTCACAAATATGGTCTTCAAATAGGTCGATCTTTGAATGAGGGGGTTTTCAAAACACTTGTTTCGTTTGTTCATTTAACAAGCTTATGCTGCTCGACTCCTTTTGGGGCAGGGTAAGGGGTACAAATTGGAAACAAACATGCTCTCACAGAGTCATGGAGAGAAATATGCTCATTCTGTAATACAGAAAGAAATGTGTGCCATGAGAGAAGTGCAGAGGAAAGGACTTTTTATGTTCATAGGACGCAGCAATTTACTCTCAGCTCAGGGATGAAGATAGAAGAAAGTAAAGGAAAAGAAAGAGAAAAATGGAAAAAAAATCATTGGATGAGTTTCATGTTCTTCATAAGGAAGAATTTCATTTCCTCCAGGGACATGTCTAGAAATTTTGTCTCTTCTCCTAAATCAATTGCATATATGAGCAGATCTTCTTTTCCATGTTTTAAATGTTATCAATTTGGTATACAATAATTAAACAGTTAACAAGAACTCAGTTTTTTTTTCCTGCATCTTAAATCATCTACCCATTCTCTTCCTATGTACACACCCCACCCCACTGTTATATGCCTCTTTTTCTTCTTTTTTCTTTACATTTAAACAGTCAAGGTGGCTGTTTGATTTGATTTGAAAAATAGGTACAAATATGGGGCTAATTTTTTAATCTCAACTTAATCTTAGAGATAGGAATTAACAAGAAACAGTAATTCTTCCTTAGATAAATTTTCTGAAACCTTGACCCAGATTGGTCACTGGCTTTATTACTTAAATAGTACTTTATTACTTAAATAGTACAGACAAAAAACTCTGTAAGGAATATAATTAGAACCACCTTAATGCTTTCAGTAAAATTATTCTGTCAACCAGCAAAATAAGCTGGCAGATTTATTATGAGCCAGTTTGCTCCCATATTCCATGGTAATTTATACATTTAGCAAACCAGTAGTAGTATAGTCATGATTTCAAATAATTTTGTTTATTTAAAGTGTTTTAAGAACTACAGTTTAAATGTTTTTTTAATTTTTTGATTGCCTAACCTTCATAGAGAAAATACCCAAGTGTGCGTGTCATATTTTTAAGATGCACAGGAATTTAAATTGAAAAGCTGGGCCTGGAAGTTAAAACCCAGACACCACTACCCTGATCTCTCCCCGGGCTCCAGCAAGGCATAGATGCTTGAATTGTGTGCTGCTAAACCAAAGCTCACGGTTCATTTAACTTCCTGATAGCTTCATATTCAGAATGCAATCTGCCAATAAAAACATATTGAAAATATTAAGCATGCTGTATTAGATAAGATTACCCCAGAGAAAAGGCAAAGGAAAATGAAACCTCCAAAGAAAACATTGCATTGTTTAAATGGTGTTATGGCGCCCCTTGCTGGCCAATGTATGTATTACCCAACTTTGCCCACATTGTATGACTTTTTTTTTTTTTCTTTTTTCTTTTTCTTTCTGCCATACTGGGGGTTAAACCAGAGCCTCCCTCATTGACACGTGCTAGACTGTACATTCTTAGCCCACATTCCTAGACTTTCTTGGGAAATTTGGTTGACTTTTTAGCCAAATGGAGGTGAGGATTTTTGGTAATTTTACATTTTAATGTTATTTCTCTTCCTGTTTCTCTGTTTCGGTGGATAGGTTCTTTTCCTTTGAATTGATTTGGTAGATAGGGAGGTTTAGTGCATTCTCCAGTTTCTTGCATGCTTCTTAATTTCTTAGGCTTTCCCTTGCTTCCCTTTGCTCTGTGAACTTTACCTCTCTCCCTGCCTGGTCTCTCTGTCCATCTGGTCTCACTTCCTGTGGGCTTTTGTGGGCCTTGTTGATAGCCTTCTGTGACCTGCTTTTAGCTGTCTTTGCTTGTGAGGTTGCTGGGTGGCTTCCATCAGAGGGCCAGGCCACAGGCTGACTCCACCCTGAGGTTCCGGCTGGCAGAAGGCCTCCTGTTTGTTAGATCATTCTCTATTAATGAGTCAAGGACTTAAGATATGTCAACTTTCTAATATTCCTAGAGTGTTAGAATACTGATTCAGATATTGGAGAACTGATTTAGAAAGAAAATCCAGAAGGGACAAAATGAGATTAAAATAATGTAGTCAGGTGAGCTTGGAATATTTAACTACATGGAGTGGACTCAAGGTTTTTCATTCCAAGTTATTTGTAAGCCATATTTAATTTTTTAAAAAATCGAATATTTTGAACTAATATCTATAGTGGGCCTTAGGAGCCAGGTGTGGTAGCACACACCTGCACACTCAGCTATTTGGGAGGAAGATCTAGAGCACAGGAGTTTTTGGACAATACAGCAAGACCTCACCCATCTCAAAAAGGAAAAAACAAACAAGAAAATTAAAGTAGGCTGTTGGAAGTGTTTTGCAGGCTAGAATAAAAGTTGCACACCTGTCTCATTTGGCATCATTTAAATTCTAGTGATTTGAACTATGCAGTTGCAGTGCACCAGCTCAGCCCTCTACGTGGTATTGATTTCTAACATGGGCATTCTCTGCCCAAAACCTCCTGGAGGATTCGCCACCGCCCCACCCCTCACCCCAGTCTGAAAATCTACAGGACAGAGAAACCAAATAAAGCTCTTCACTGTTCTTTGCTCTCTATTGTGTACATGGGAAACTAGCAGGCTAGAATTAAAATCTTTAGGAAGGAAAAAAAGTTCAAATATACATCTGCTCTAAGCTTTGTATTTTTAAAAATTAATTAAAACCCTTGTTCTATGCAGTCTTCCACATGTAGAGCAATTTTTTGACCTTCTGGATGGATCTTTCAAAGATGAAATCCTTTAGTAGTTAGTTAAGTGCATTTGTTTTTGTTGTTGTTGTTTTGCAGGGCTGGGGGTGGAACCCAGGACTTCTTGCATGCTAGGCAAGCCTGCAGTCACTAAGCTACACCCCAGCCCAAGAGAGCACATGTTTTCTGAACTCCTTCCAGAGGAAGTGAGCTTGTTAGTTATCCTTCGTGGAGGTTGTAACTTTAAGGACTTGAAGCCAAGGAAGATCTCTTAAGCTGCCTCTAATCCCGCTAGCCTTACCCAAAATAGTCTCTGCTCATCTCTAAGGAGCTGGCTTTTTGGATACCTGGTCCATGACATGATAGAAAGTGGAAGTTTAAAACTTAGAATGAAGAGAGATGACATCTATCTAAGAAGTGGCCTGGAATGGTCTCTATAAGCCAGAACCTTTCCCAGATTCAGTTTATTATCACCAAAAACCACAGCTCCTCAGTTCACACAACCCAGAATAATTTAAAATATGATCTCCTTTAGGTTATTTGAATCAGGCTTTCCCCTATAAACTCAGAATTTCTTCATTTCCCTTGGTGGCAAATTAGTTCTTTGGGATGAATAAAGAAATTATTTAATTTAGATTAAATTAAATTTAGATTAAACCGGGGGCAGCCTGTGCAAGTCAATGCTTAAAGACCCTTTCCTTTTCTGTTATAGTGTTTCTAAGACCTCAGAGAAATTTGGAATCTATAGACCCACAGTTTACAATTCGGAGGAAAATGGAACAGATGAGAGAAGAAAAAGAACTGGTCGAACAACTCCGTGAGGTACCCGAGAAATATTGTCCAACTAAATGATGAATTTTAGAATCGAAGCAGCATTTTGTATTTTTAAAAAACCTAGTTTTAAATCTGGCAGGTTACTTACCAGCTGTTTAATTTTGGCAAATCACTTAATAACCCCGAGTTTCAGTTTTTTCATGTACTAAAAAAGAACTTGTAATCTCTCTTAGTGGAGTTTGTGAAGAGTATATGAGATGCTGTAAGTAGAAATATGAACGCATGTGTGTGAATGCTAGCTTTGTTTTAATTTTGTTTACTTTAAAATAATGCATGTTCATTTATTTGCTTAATAATAATAGTCCATGAATTTGTATCCCAAACTGGTCAGAGGTTTGACATCAATCATTTAATAGCAAACCATGTGAATTCCTGCAAAGGATGAAGTCTTAAGCTGGGTGCCAGTGAGGAGTTTAAACTTCTTGATAATGGCAGGGCTGTCTGGTTCTTGTATTTTCCAGTTCCTGATGGGAACTCTGTAGGTATTTGTGTATCCTCATGGTCTTTGTGTCTAGTTAGGAAGATTATACATAAATACAGAGAAAGTGAAATAATAGTATAAGAATCAGTCATAAGACATTGGCATTAGTTATTAAAGGCAGCACTTTGTAAATTGCAATATAAGTTCATCACATTTGAAGAGAAGTATGACCTAGGAGAGGGGAAGAAAGCTTCTTGGAGGATATAGGTTTTTATGTTAAATCTCCTTTCATTAACAGATGTTTCCTGACCACCAGTTCTCTATGCCAGGCCATATTCTAGGTGAAGCATACAGAAAGGAACAGTAAGGCCCCAGCTCTTATGAACTGGTAGTCTATAGAAAAGAGATACTAAGTAAGAAGGAAACCAATAAAAATGCAGTTTCAGATAGCATTGAATTCTACAAAGGAGCAATGAATCCTACAAATAAAATTCAAATTAAGTAAGGTCAACTTACTTTATTATTGTAGATGGTACCCCACATATGGGTTAGCAGGCCCTCAGGGGGATAAGAATTAAAAAAAAAATCTTAGTACTGCTTTTAATTCAAGAAGCACAGGAGGAAAATTGGACTTCTGTCCTTTGCCCAGAGTATTTGAACTTGCTGCAAATTTGGACACATATACTTCCTAGTATATGTGAAAATAAGATCAGAAGCTACCATAGCCCTCTCAGAGTGGATTCTTATTTTATTTTAAACTTGGGTAACATTGATCATATATGTTTTAATTTAGTGATAGGAAATTAGAGACGAAAAGAGTGCCTAAAAATATAGGAAAGTTCTGAAAGGGATTTGTACAACTCTATTACACAGTTTTTTAAGCGTTTACTGATTGTAAATCACCAGTTAGGCCAACCATTCATAGACAAGTACCCAGTTAAAAGGCGCTCCTGCTGCAAGCAGAAACTTGCATTCGAGGTCTTAAAATTGATTCCCCTAGTTCTGCTTCCAAGATGATGGAGTAGACGCGCCTTTTCCTGTTCCTCCCACCAAGCCCACCTAGATTCATCTGAAAGGTCAAGAGAAGATGGGAGACTGACTGGGGTCCTTGGAACTTGAGGAGCAAGTGAACTTGAGGGGTTTTCTTTTTTGCCTCAAATGTCTCAGACTTGAGGCTGAAGGAGTTAGAAACACTTAGGTACAGGTTTAGAAGAAAAAGAAAAAGCCCCAGCAAAAGCCTGCTCCCTCTACCCAATCAGGAAACCGGCAAACTAGCAACACAGAAAACCTTTGGAAATAAATGTGTTTCTCCAGCTAAAACCCAGAGAGAAGAAACCATGGTCACAGACTCACCTCTCAGCAACGGTTGAGCCAGGAGGATAGATTTCTACCATGCTGGGTTGGTGATAGAGAAGGCATTCAGCTACCAAAAACTTCATCCCTGCTGCTGGCAAGGAGCCCCATTGCTCCCACAGTGTTGGGGAGACCACATGGGAGTTCCACCGCTCTCACACCCTGGCCACCTGAGACCAAGTAGAAAACCTGGACTTCCTCATTCATCTAGCAGTAACTAGATGGTCCTCCCTTCTGCCAGAGCAGTGTTCAAAGCAAAAAACAAAACAAACCAAAACCAAAAACGAACAAAAAAAAAATCCACCACCACCACCAACAACAAAACGCCAACTAAAATAGAGGTTTGCATAGGATTCGGAATCCTAACGTAGTATGCAGATGTCCATGTTTCAGCTGAAAATCACCCACAGCACCAAGGACCGGGAAGATGTCAGACTGAACACAGATGACAACACAAGTGTTGCAGAGATGTTGAAATTACCTGGCAGATATTTTATTTTATTTTAGTTTGTAAAGATGGAGCGAGAGAGAGAGGAAAGAGAGAATCAATTTTATTTATTTTTTCCATCTTTTTTTTTTAGTTTTTCTGACACTTAGTCGTGTATGTGGTGCTGGGGTTCAAACCTGCGTCCTCATGCATGCCAGGCAAGCACTGGAACCATTGAGCCAGTGCTCCAGACCCCTGACAGATATGTTAAAGCAACCATGATAAAAATGCATCTTGAACAATGAGCATAGTTGCAGGAAAGGAAGAACTGGAATGCCTCCGCAAAGAACTAGAAAATCTGAGCAAAGGAGTAGAAGAAACAAAGAACAGAATGGAAATTTACAGTTGAAAAGTGTTATCCGAAACCATGCTGGCGGGCTCCGCAGCAGAGCTTAGGTGACAGGAAAGAAGTGGGGTGGGACTGGGTGAAAGAACATAGAAATGATCTAGCAGCAGAGAAGAGACTGGAAACAGATGGACAGACCCAGGGACCTATGAGAATATAGCAGAAGGTTTAAATTCATGTCTTGGGAGGTCCCGAAGGGAAGGAGAAAGAGAACCGGCTGAAGTGGTCCTTGGGGAGGGAGGGAGGTGGGTGCAGCTGTGCAAGGGCAACCTGAGGGTCCCTGGTGGTGAAGGAGAGGTTGGGAACCATCCATATCCTGGGTGCGTTGCAGTTGTTACCATTGGAAGAAACCAGGTATGCAGAATCTCTGCATTGTTTCTTACAACCACATATAAACCTAGAATTATCCCAGAAGATTAATTTTTCAAATAAAAAAAACAATCATTGATTATTCAACTAAAACATAGTCAATAAGAACAAATCATCCTCTTCCACCTCATGCAGATGATTTGAACCACTCTGGTTTGGTTTTGATTTATCATTTCATTCTGATTTTGTGTTTTCCTAGTTAAGAACTCAAGAAGTGATTCCATTGTTCCTGTCATTCTAACTGGAAATTTTGAGCACAACTAAATTTGTTCTTATGCCCGGAGATTGCTTATATTTTGATAATATTTAGTAGATTTTTGATAAATTTGATAATATTTAAATCGTTTCAGTGTTCTCCAGGCATTCCTTTTTTTAAATATTTTTTTTTCTTTAAGAGACACAGGGACAGTAAAAGAGAGAGGGAATCAGTTTTATTTAGTTTTTCATGTGACTTTCGTTGCTCCAACACTTTGTTGTGTACGTGGTGCTGGGGTTCGAACCCACATCCTTGCCAGGCAAGCGCTGTAACCACTGAGCCACCTCCAGGCTCTCTCCCGGCATTCTTAATCCTTATCCCCATAAAGAGATGAGTGACTCAGCTCCTCAGTCCTTGTCACTGTATCTTATCCTCAGTTGCCTCAGTGTTCACAGCACTGGCTCCCTTCTGATTCCCCCACAGAGCATCGAGATGCGGCTGAAGGTCACTCTGCACGAGGACTTGGGGGCGGCGCTCATGGATGGCGTTGTGCTCTGCCACCTGGTCAATCACATTCGCCCACGGTCTGTCGCGAGCATCCACGTCCCCTCACCAGCGGTTGTAAGTACCACCTTATGAAGGGAAACTGACTGCCATTAGCAGACTCCTTGACAGTGTTGTTGGTTAAGGATGCTAGTGGGATCATCAGGACCCACCCAGATCCTTCCTGCTGGGCCCAGACAACCAGAAAGAAGCACAGGGTGGGTCTGGGTGAAGTAGTATTTCACTAGGAAGGGACAGTATTTAAAGTGAACGTGTAATTGACAAGGGAAAAAAGCTTTATTTCAAATATCAAGTTCAAAGAAATTATTGTTTGTGTGGTGCTATTTTTTAGGACTAGAAGAACATTAAGGTTCATTCCTCACACAGGGTTGTTCCAAAGTGAGGGTCTTTTCAGAAATCTCCTGCGATTGATGAGTAGCTGCCTTTCTAAATTGAATCACTTTCCTTTGTTCATCATTGGGATTTCAGGATAGCCTTGAAAGGATGTGAATTCTGTAGAAAATTATTAATACCTGTCAAGCCAGAGGTCAGTTAGCCAACTATGCATTCAGCAGCTCCTCTGTCACACTGTGCCCAGGGATGTGCTGGAGATAGCGGGGAAGGTAAGGAAGAGTGGGGTTCCATTATGGCCCCCCAAACCCTCGTCTCCCCTACAGGGGATCTGAAACCTGCACATGGGGCCCTGGTCCTCAGGGTATGAGGCAGAGAGAGCTGCAGAGTTGGTTTTGTGGTGTCACAGCTGAGAAGAAACCAGGAATAAATGTGTCTTTGTAGTCTATGTAGGGCTTCCACAAATGGAGAAGAAGGAAGAATTTCTCCTCGTTGATTTTACTCTGCATTGTGGGAGGCAGCAGATGTATGATTTGGATGAAAATTCCAGATCTGCTTCTGACCATCATAGGACTTGGGGCAAATTATATATTCTGTCTTCAACTTGATATGCTCTCCTCTGTAAGGGAAATGTACTACACATCAGTGTGAACCGTCACTGTCGCTCAAGATAGATAGCAGATTTTCAAAGTCCAGAGTGGCTAATCTCAAGGTACAGTGTTCGTGTTCAGCATATTGAGGGAAAGCTCATGGGAAGCCTTGTCCCCCTTCCCTTTGTCTAGGAAGGCTGCTTGGTGGCTTTATTTATCCTACTTTGTTTTCTCTTGGCAGCAGGAGAAGTAAGCTGATGATCCCATTTCAACTGTCAGTTTCTTTCTGTAATATTGAATGTACTTTTCCTTTCAAAAGTTTGACTACTTTTTTATTTATTTATTTTTTTACCTTAGAAACGAGGGGGTAGGGGAGCCCAGTTTGGCTTCTCTTTCAAATCTGCCCCTGGCAGCCTTAATGGAGTTCAGTGAATCCCATCCAGTGTGAGACTTTCCAGGATCTTTTGCAGATGGGGTCCAAACCATCCTAAGTTTTCTGAGCCATGCACCATGTTCTCATTTTATGATTTTTCCCCAATTATGCGAGAGGCACTTTGGAGTCCTCCACCTTCAACTGGAATGTACAACTGTCCCTTAAAAGGTGGCAGAGGGACACCATGAGTCATGAACCTGTACACTTTGTATATTTTAATAATTTTTCCAGAAAAATGCTATGTTATTTTAGAAATTTGGGAGATTTGGGCTTTTTATCTTATTAAGTTTTTTAATTGAAAAAAATAATGAGAAAATAATGCCTGATTAGAGAAAAGGAGAAAAATAAAGACAAAAGTGTGGGCTGCGAGTGTAGCTTAGCAGCAGAGCGCTTGCCTAGCATGTACAAAGCCCTGGGTTCAATCCCCAGCACAGCAAAAAATAGAAATAAAAACTGAAAACAAAGAAAACTAAATCATCCTTTTTTTCCTACCACCCAAAGGTAATCATTGTTAATTGTTTGTCTTTCCTACTAACATTTTTGGTATGTTTATTTTTAATTACAAGCTTCTTTATCATATATAGTCTTGAGTAGGTTTTGTTTGGTTTTCCAAGACAGGGCCTTGCTAAATTGCTGAAGCTGGCTTTGAACTCGCCATCCTCCTGCCTCAGCCTCCCCAGCCACTGGGTTTGCAGGCATGTGCCACCACACCTGGCCCTCTTCAATAATTTTTAAAATTCATTGTTAAAACCTAAATATTCTCCCACTGTCATTAAAACTCTTCCCCAAAACCCCCTTTAAGGAATGTAACATACTTTAGCCTGTGCTGTTCTGTTAATTTTCTTTGAGAAACGCAGTTGGTTTCTGCGTGTCCATTTATCCAAGCCTCTTCAGTGAGCATCCTGAACCTCTTTCTGGCAGTCAGCCACCTCTAACCTGGAGCCTGCTTTCTGTCTCTAGTCTGTGCCTTTGCTCTCTGCTCCAGTCTGCGTGCTGGTGTTTCTGTGCCTGGAAGGCTGCTGCCCACTCCGCCCTCCTCATCTGCTCAGCATTCACCATCCTGGCCCCCAGTAGTCTTCTGCTGCGGTGTTCACTGGAGGCAGACCGTTCTGGCTCCTTAAAACCTGTCTCCTTGTTTGCATTTTTCCCTGATAGCAGTCCCATCACAACTAAGAATTATCCCATTTTATAATGCATTTTTCTTTAGCTTATTAGTATTTCCAGCTACACTAGTGTTCAGTGACACATAGGAGTCAATAAGTACCGTTGTGTGGCACCATCAGCACGTCCCAGGACATGCCTGGGCAAGGGCAGAAGCGCCTGGGCAGCTGCCTGCCCTGTCTCATACAGCCCGGCTGAGGGACGTGACTCCCTTTGCAGCCAATGGAGTATTTGCTTAGCCTTCAAACTAAGTTGTCCCATGGGTTAGCACGCCTTTTTTTCTCCTTTGCAGGAGGAGGAGAATGAGAGGCTTCCTTTCATTTTCATTTTTTTTAATAAATACTGCACAAATTTAGACGTTAATGAGAATTGGTTTGTGCCCCCGTAAGACCCACTTCACTCTCACTATTAACAGGGTAAGGTTCGTCTTTATAAAACAAGACTTCTACATGGGACTGTTGGGGTGAGCCGTGCTTCTTGCTTTCCTCCTAAGGAAACTATCCCAAGGAAACTGATAGTGGAAGATCAAAATTTAGAAGGAAAGTGTTCAAAATTTGCCCCATGAAAATTACAGCATATAATCAACTATCCCTATTATCCACCTCAAGGTCATCTGTAACAGAAGTCAACTCAGTTGTGAGATACTTTGAGTTAAACCCGAAACACCCACAATTTTCAGTGTTGTTTACCTTATTGCTGCTTTCTGATTAAATGTGTAGGTTCGTCGAGGTTATTTAGCTTGCTGAATTAAAACGTTCATATAGAAATATACTTGTTGATGTGGAAAGGTGTTGTCTGGGGTGTATTTTTAGGTGAAATAAAGCAGATTACACAACAGCATCCTTCCTTTAAAAACTGGGTGTTTGTGCATGCATATATGTACATAGGCATGTATAAGTATGTATGCAGAAAATTTTGCATGTGTTTATATCAGTATATAGACATATATCTATATACATGCTTATGAGTGTAGATCTGTATGCATACACACACAGTGTCTGTAAGAGTACAGTCCAAAATATTAACAACTTTATCTTTAGAAAGATGATTCTCAGTAATATTTTTTTTCTCAGTAATATTTTTGTGTTAATAATATATTACTTCTGTGTTCTTGCATTTATAGCCCAAACTTAGCATGGCCAAATGCAGAAGAAATGTGGAAAACTTCTTGGAAGCATGCCGAAAACTAGGAGTACCAGAGGTAACGTCAAACTTTGTTAAAATAACTGCATTAGTAAAAATTTTATTTAACGTATGTGCTAGAGCCATTGAATTTGTATAAAGCTTTGTACATCAGTTTAGTCTCCTTTCTCAAGGAATGATCTTGAATTTGTTATATGAAATTTTAATTTCAATTGCTCTGTTGACGTGAAGTTCATATGGCTTTACACGTTATGTTCAATTTCTGAGAAAAAGGGATAATAATTTTTTAAGGTTTTGTAATAAATGTGAAATTTCAAACTTGGAAGAAATCAATCAGCTAGATAAATGAGCATCAGCAGATTCTCTAGTATACGAGCAGAAGCTGCTGAGGCTATAAGTGAGCAAGTCCATGGAGTAGAATTTTGGAGCCAGTGGCTACTTTATCCAGAGCTCTTAAGCAGAGACCTGTGGTTGCCTAGGAATTGTTGATTTTCATTCCCTATAGTTGTATTATAGTTGTATTTTGAGTATGTGAATCAAAGTAATCAACATTGAAAATATTATAATTATTGTTATTATTATCCTTAATAATAACAATGCTTGTACAAAATATTGCTTTAGAGTTTGTTAACTGTTTACATTTGCCTTTTCTCCTTTGGTCTGCTATAGGCCCAATCAGTAGTTCTCAGTAGTCTGCCCAGCTTCACAGTTTATTCCCTTTTTCCCTCTCCCAGGCTCAGCAGCAGGCCCAGGCTGAGCATCAGAAAGCTGGTTAAAGATTTTGCTATTAGCAACATAAAATGATTTCTTGGGGGACATGAGATAATCCACTCAGAATTTGCGGGCATCCATAGGAGTTGTGAAGTTGCTTCTCATTGTAATGAATAGAAATGGATAAAAATTTTATTTCTTGTGATTTCTTCTGTCTTTCCTAATGCCCTAAGGATAGAGCAACTTAAAAATCTGTCCTGAGATAATGTTTTTGAGTATGTGAAAGAATTAAAATTCAATATTCTTCTGTTTAGTGTAGGAGTTATTGCAAGTGACCAAAGTGTTTTCACCCTTCTCCCCTCCTTTCTAGTCCTCATTTCTCCTTTTTTACTTACCCCCTCTTTGTTTTAATAGAGTGGGGTTAAGAAGTAGTGTGGGGTTAGTGGTAGGCTTTTAATCTTATTTGAAGAAAAGGAGAGTATTGTGAAAGCATCCTTATTTTGGAGCTGAATCAATTAAGAGATTTATAAATTCATTTCATAAAATAATATAACTTTCATATAATAGACTAGGTGTCTGTTGTATAGTCAACTGTTTATGTAACAGTGTGCTTTCTGCTTCCAACAGCGTTAGTCTGCGTCTGTGTTGTACATGTGCATTTTAATATGCATATACATTGTTGACTTTAAATACGGGTGAATATTTCCATTCATTTCCTAATAATTTGATTCTGTTGTGGGCTGGTGAGATTTCCCATGTAGATTTCCCATGTAAGTCAGAACTCTTATGCCAAGTTCCAAATGTCAAATTCTTCGAGTCTGGACTAGAAAGCACTGATGAGTTATAACCTAGCTGCAGTGATGATTTTAAACTCATTAGTGTATTCTTTGGCTTATAGGGATAACGAAATGAAATGGGAATGCCCTTCCTATTTGTTGTAAGCTGGTAATTACAATTTCCTTTTAAAACAGAATAAAGGAAATTAAGTTACCATAAAAATGCAGAGCAAGATTTATCACACCTTCTGATTTATGCCCCTGGTATAGTGCTCCTAACACTAATAGGTAACTCATAATACCCAAGGAGATTAAAATAGAAAAATGAAATGACTTTTTTTTTTTTTGCTAATGTCCCAATTAACTATGGTTAGTAAGAAGTATATCACTTGGGACTTTAAAAATATATATGTTCTTAAGGTTTCAAGTAATTTTCAAGTCTCCTGTGTGTGTGTGCATGTGTGTGTACATATATGTCCACCCTGATGGTTAATGCAACCGCATCTTACTGGTGCCCAGAGTTCCTTTAAGGTCATTACTACTAGAAAAAAAATGACCAATTAAAATGCCTTAGTGAGAATGTTAAAGTCAGAAAGAACTACTCCAGTGGAAAAGCAGAAACTCCCGTATGGAAGGCAATTTGAAAATCTTTTTCTGTACTCAGAAGAGCATATTTTCATCTCACAGAATACAGGGGGAAATGTTTCCATCTAGGAATACCTCAGTAAGTTGTGGGGTCAGGTGACATCCTCCCTTTTAGATGTGTATGTATGCTCCTTTCACTTCTTAATTGGGTTAATGTTTGAAGGTACATATGGCTCAGTATGACCGATGATTTACACTCAAAAGAAAAATGTGTCACAAGAATAGTTGCAGAAATACTCCATCTACAGTGAGACATTTAAAAAGATCAGTACTGTAAAATACAGAGGATCTCTAGCATTACTTTCTTCTCTTACATCAAATTTACTACTCGAATAACAGTATTCCTTAATTTCCATTTACTGACATAGTTGATTCTCTGTACTTCAGAGACCTTTTCTGCTTTCTTTATCCATAGCTTATCCATACACACTCAGACCAGAGATCTTGAGTGGTGCATTTTACACAATGCCACATCATGCTGTAAAGACTGAAGCTTCAAGCTCCACTCTAAGCCTATGTGTGTTGCCCTTTGTAATGAAGAACCATTTAAAACTACACACCAAGGTTAGAATAAGCAGCTTACATAATTTTATCAAGTGCATATGGGTGCAGATTTAGTTAAATGATTACATATGAAGTCATCGTTCCTATATTATAGTTTATCGTATTTTCTTTAGAAGTCCCCAGGAGCACAGTGCCAGCTGGTCACCACAGGGTTGGTCAGGGTTCATGAATAGTTACCTGTAATGCAGCAGCTGGAACCACGGAACCAGCTTGTGGCTTGTTGAGCATCCAGGAAATTCGTCTGTGTAGGATGAGCTGGAATAACACCAAAATTTACTGAATAAATAGTAAAGTCTCAGTGTCTGAGACAGTCCTTCATCTGAACCCAGTTTTTACAGTAGGGTGGAAAAGAGTGGTTCTGGACTGAACCTACTCTCTATAAATGTGGCTTCTTTGGCTCCATTCAGAACTGTAAGCAGTCTTGGCGTCTGATCCTCTGTGGTTCTGATCCCAGTTGTCAGATTGTGCAGCCTCCTTAACCTCTGTGCTAGCATCGACATGGTCTGGAGAACAGACCTTGGTGTGCTTCTAAATCCTTCAGGAGATTTATCACCCACAAATCTGAGTCTAATTAGACCTTGGGCTCTTGGGGCCATTTCTGAGTCATTCTTGGTTGTTCCTGGCTCCTAACCCTATGTCAGATTCATGGTTGGCTATTGAGGGCTTCCAAATGGATCCAAATTCAGGGCTGTTTTAGAGCTCATATTAGTATTCTCTGTGGGTAAAAGAAATCTCTAATTTATGAAGCCTCAAAAGTATTAGAGAGCCAGGATTGGTGGCACATGCCTGCAATTCCAGTGGCTAAGGAGGCTGAGGCAGGAGGATCACAAGTTCAAAGCCAGCCTCAGTGGGCTAGGCTTACAGCTCAGTGGTCGAGTGCTTGCCTAGCATGTGTGAGGCACTGGATTCCCTCCTCAGCACCACATAAAAATAAATAAATAAAATAAAAGCATTGTGTCCATCTAAAACTTAAAAAACAAAAAAAAAGCCAGCCACAGCAATTTAGCAAGGCCCTGTCTCAAAATTTAAAAAATGAAAAAAAGGGCTGGCGATGTGGCTCAGTGGTTAAGCACCCCTAGGTTCAATCCCCGGTGCAAAACAAAACATATTAGAGAATAGATGTTTGGTTCACCAGGGAAATTTTTCTACTCAATTTTAAACAAGTAGCTTTGGTCTCTACTCTGCAGAGTAAGGGCCTGAGTTTAATAGACTTGCCCTCTTCAAATACGAAGGGAACTTAAGGTAGAGATGCATTTTCTTTGCTAGCTACCTGGCCTATCACCTCTATGACATCTCCAGAGGGAAAGCATAGATTAAAGCAGGGATTCAGCAGAGGGGTGGCAGACACCTTTACAGTCATTGATCCCTTCCTGCCTGTGTGGCAGCCCAGGGTCCTTTTAAGACTGTAGGAGGTGGGAAGTCTTCATCCCTTGTCCACAAGAAGAGGACATTTGGTGTCCCTCAGCTTCTGCACTAATCAAATGGAGTTAAAAATAAAATCCTAAAGATTGTTCATTTATCCTAAATAGTTCAATTATCCCAAAATAATTGTTTTAATATAAGTGGGATTATAGCTGAGTCTTCCTTTTTACTCCGGTTGTGCTTTATAGTGAGATTTTTATATTTGAAAGTAATAGTGATAACTTTCCTACTCTACACCTATTGTGAGGGTAAGTTCTATACATTATGTAACTGGTTGCCATTTTTTGTTGTTGTTATTATTCAAAGACAATATGTAAATTGAAGCTGTTTTTTTGTTTGTTTGTTTTCACCTTGAGGAGAAATGAGTTTCTTTTCCTTTTTTAGCCTTGCCCCCTTTTTTCCCCCTCCAAATCAATGATTTTAGTATCAATCTAAATCATAACCACTTTTGAGGGAGGAGTGAGATTCTTATTGCAATATTTATTATACATTGCATTTATATTGGTTAATTCCAAGGTTGAATAACCAGAGATGCAGGCTGACAGTGAACCAGGTTACCAATTTGTAAATTCTTTATTTATAAGATCACATCTGTAGCTTATAAAACCAGTGCTCCATTTTGAAATAGTGCATGCTTACCGTTCATGTGAGCATTCTTTCCCTGGTCTCTATGCCTCTGGTCAGTGGTCTGATGGCTTTTCATATGTGCATGGTTGAAAAAAAAATCATTTTAGAAGCAGCACCCTCCAAAAATTTTTAATTACATTTCTAGATAAACTAGCTTACTAATGTTAGAGTTACCCTCTAAGTCCATAAAATTGGCAATTAGTTTTCATATTTGGGGAAAACTGGAAATCCTCCCTACTTCTCCTCCTTCCTTGCCACATTATACATGTCTCTAAATTTGGTCTTTAAATTAGCCATTAACATTCCTGTGCCATGATATTTTAGACTAAAAAACTTCTATAAGCATATTGACTTTACAAATATATTTAAATATATTCCAAAGTTCTAAATAAAATTTCTGCCTACATATGGTTAGCTCTTAGAATTTAGACTGTATGGCGCCCAGAGCATCTGTGAGAACTAGATCCATTAGATCCTGCCAATGGATCTGTCTGCAGTTCAGTTTGTGTCCACAGCACCTGGAGAACCTGACCCAATCTCAGCTACGTACTTTGGGTTCACTGTAAGCAAATCATTTAATCTCTGCTGATTGTGATTGCTGCTCCCTCGAATTGGAATTAGCTTCCATGCTTGCCTGTAAGGACTCTTGAGAGAATTAACTGTTTTTCAAACACCTTCAGTCATTACAGATATTCTGTAAATATACAGTGAAGTTTTGCCTCTTTATATTTTCTTGGTTTTTTAGTTTTTTCTAATTTAAATTTTCAGAAAGAAAGAAAACATCATCTCTAAGTCCCTCTCTTTGGGCTAAATTTTGGAGAGCACAAAGATCAGAAAATCCCCCTTGGGAATGTCAGCCCTGGTTTGCTTCGTGGGCTCCTGGCAGGGGCTGGAGTTGGCTGCTGTTGGCCCTGTGATATGGGTCGAATATGAAGCAGTTCTTAGGTAGCCACAGCAGCCATATTGCCCATGGTACTTCTGACAGTTCAGATTTTGCCTGCTAGCCATGCTTAACCCCATTCATTTTTCTTTAGATGTCATGAGTTTATTTAAACCACCAGAGGCTGTGGCTCTAGGCCTCCACTCTTGAATTAAGCCTGGCCTCTGTGACATCATGACATTGCTTCCTGGATGGGAGCAATGGTCTGTGCTGCCTTCCCTGAGGACTGCACTTCTGAACCAGCACCTGGGAACTCATGCACAGGTGGTGCAATGCCAGTTCTTTGGTGGTGCTGCTGGCACGCAGAGCAGATGTGCATGCTAAATTTTGGGGAGCACAAAGATCAGAAAATCCCCCTTGGGAATGTTCTAGGGTTCTAGGAAATGGATTGAAGTACCTGCTGAAGTTAGAAAGCTTTTGCTTTTAACATGGAAATACTAACTTTTGTGAAAATCGCATTCCATTTTGCGTATAAGCCATCTGCTGGGATCATATGCTGGGATCCTACTGGTCAGGCATGACATTGCACTACATAATTCTCATTGCAGTAGATGACTTGAGGATGTTGCCCCATCTGTTAATCCGTGACCAGACTATATACCCACTACCAGTACAATCCAGTTTGTGTGTAGCTGTTTTAGTTCTTGGAAGAACTCCAACTGTGGGATCTTGATTCCTCCAGATGCACTGAGGAAACATGCACAATCTGAATACAAAGAACATGAATTATTAATCTTAAAAAAATCTTTTAAGAGCATATCTATCTTCAGGGCTGAAGAGGTGGCTCTGTGGTAGAGTGCTTGCCTGGCGTGCACAAGGTCCTGGGTTTGATCCCCAACACTGCATACACAATAAATAAAGGAAAAACAAAGCCAGATGAAAAAAATAAAATTAACTCTCTCTCTTTAAAAAAGAAAAGAGTATGTATAGTTTCAGAAATAAAATAAAACTGAACATTTCTGTTCAACCTCCTGATAATTGTATTTCTGTGAAGACAAGTTAGCTTCAAAGGATCCAAGCAAGTCGGAACCTCTAACTTAGACTGAAATTTTCAACTGCTCTGTGATGATTTGTATCCAGTCAGCAAGGAGAATGAAATAAAAGGGGCCATACTGTTGTGAAGTATGTAAAAAATATATATGTATTATATGTTTTTTCAGTGCTTTGCCTAATGTGAAAATAAAACTGTATTTATGAGATAGAGCACAAATATTTTCAATCCTTGTTTAATTTGAAACAAAACCACAAATTCTCTTTCTTACTGTCATAGCAGTTATAATCATTTTTAATTTTAAGCTCCATGGCTTAAAATTCTGGTTCAGGAGTTCAGCATATCAGAAAGCTCTTTGCTTCCTGACCTCACTAGGCTGCCAGAGGTCAACTTGGAAGACTGAGCATCTCAGTTTTGCTTTGAGTTGATGGGGTAGTGTCTGCTTCCTGACAGGTTGAGTAGAGAAGCCTGGAGGGCCCTCCTCCTACCATTCCTGGGTAGTGGTGAGAAATTTACATAATCACCTGGGGTTGGCTTTCTTTCTAACTGTGCATCCCAGAAACTTCCTTTAGGCTTTTGTTTAATGTGTATTTGCAAAAATATGCAAATTAAAGCACCTTTTGACACTTGTTGGACATATTTAGAACTAATATTCTCCAGAATTTGTCCATAGTCCTAAAACAAAATCAATTAAAGTTGTGTATTAACTTTCAGAAAGAAATAGTCTATATAGACTAGCGTGAAAGAGGCATTAAGAGAGTAGTGAGGAGTGAGGATTAAACTTTAAAGTTCATGCTTTCTCCTTTTTAGTAAGGCTGAGACCTAAATGTCCCAAGTAAAAAGCTCTTATTTTTAGGCCACTGGTGAGCACATGATACCAAACACTGAAACTATCTGAAGCCAGAATGGTATATAAATGAGATTGTAGGTGAAGGAGAACTTTGTCCTATTTGCGTAAGACATGTTGGGTGTTTTACTTTTCTTTTGTAATGGATTAAAAATCTTAGATGGTGGAAAAGGTTTTACCTGACATTTGCTAGTAACCAAAAATGTGTGCTTCTTTCCAGCTGTTCTTCTGTGTATTTTTAATTGTATGCACTGTCTCTTTCTGTTCTAATGGCTGCCCTCGGAATAGGCTGACCTCTGCTCTCCGTGTGACATCCTGCAGTTGGATTTTCGTCACATTCGAAAGACTGTTGACACTCTGCTGGCACTTGGGGAGAAACCCCCACAACCAACTTCTGCCCTCCGCTCCAGGGACCTTATAGGCTTCTGTCTTGTCCATGTTCTCTTTATAGTGCTGGTCTATATCACTTACTGCTGGAATGCTCTATCCGCCTAATGTCTGCATGTGCATCCAAATGCTCTGCTCTGGCCCCCTGATCCATTACAGGCTCCTCTCTCCATTTGAGCCTTTGTCTTGCACACTTCCATCCTTGCCATCCCTTCAGTAATCTCTCAAGTTCTGAAGCTGAATATTTGCAAATCAGATTTTTCCAGAAGCACAAACTTTGTAGAATGCAGTTTCCATTCAGTAAGTTCTCTCACTCACTGAAAAGCAGCAGTGACACCAAAGTGTGTCCATACCTCAAGGTCCTTCATCCACATAGTGACAGCATGGGTGCTGTGTGGTTCCTCTCCTCTCTCCCAGTGAACTTCTGCTGTACTGGGCAGGGGGCAGAGGGCTCCAGGACAGGAACAGATGGGGTTTCATATCTGGATGTCTTGCCATTTAACTCCAGCCCCAATTCGGGATGGGGCGATTGAATTGTAGAGGGGTCACCTTGCAGAAGAGACAAACCAACATTTTGGCCCAGTTTGCTCTATGAAAATCTTTAATAATGCCCCTGACCAAGTTGAAAACTACCCTCTGGAGATGACTGCTTTGCTGACATTCAGTTGGATTCCTCCCTGTTTCCTGCCAAGGGGGCTGCGAGGGGCCCCTGGGAGGCCTGCTGCCAGCTTGCACCCTGAGCAAGCCCTCTGCTGCAGGCAGCGGTGCTCTGAGGAAGCCCCTGCCTGTGACAGCGCCACCTGGAGGATTTGTTTACATGCCAGTTTTATTTATCCCTTGTCAGGTCTGTTTGGAAGTTCTAAGAACAGCATTTTCCAGAAGGCATTTCTATTTTTGAATAATGTACTGGGTCATTTTGCTTTTCTGCCATATCACATAATAACTTCAGGTCCAGAATTTGATGGATTTGACTGTATTCATTTTCAAATAAAGCCATGAGTCGTGGAGCACTCTTGGTCCTGGGGCTTGGGTTTCTAAGGCAGGAGAAAATAATAAGATTGCTCTTTAAAAGAATGTGGTTTCTCTAATTGCTTGAAATTTCCACTTAACCTTTTATTTCCAGCGACATTTGCTAGCACACTGCTTTATTTTTAAATTAACTTAAAGGACTACATATCAGCTGTCTTTACTTTTGGAGCAATATGAGTTTATAATTAAAAGAAAAATTGTCAACTCTTATCTAGGTCAAGATATCCCTGGATTCTGGGATGTGTTTTGAGATATGAGAAGGCCCTGCTCCAAGGCCAAGCCTGGTTTCTCTGTGTTTCTTCATTTCACATCCTGTTTTCCAAATGCTGTTTCTAAGATTGAAGGATGACAGATAAATTTCTAAGATGCAGACAGTCTCCAGACATGACTACTAAGAATATTATCTTATTTTTCTGAACATTTTCATGGATCCAGGGAAGTTGAGATTATGAAAAAGCCACAGAGTGAAAAGAATATATTTATAGATTCCTTGCTGCTAAATCAGATCAGAATTTTTTTAAAAAAGGAAGTGTTCTTTACATGGTAATATCGTGAGTTATCTGAGATTCCCTCTCCTGGCTTTGCGTTGATTGGTGAAAAACAGGGTATGTGGAAATTATCTGACCTCAGTTGTGTCTCTATAACCCACTGATGTACTAATTTGCCTTTGGTGCTATCTTGTACTCTTCAATCTGTAACAATAAAATCCCTTTGCACAATGTCTGATGAGCACCCTGAGCCATAAATTGCTTAATAAACACATTTTGGGTGATTATTCCAAGTTTTTATTGGCCAGCTGATAAGTTTTCCATAGGCACCCAGAAGAGCTGTCAGCATTTCCATCCAGCCGTGGTGCGGTTCAGCTTATTTCCCTTTAGCAGCCATCACTGTATGTTTTTTCCCTCTTCTTTATGGGAGGAAAAGGGGAAAAAAGAATACTTACTGGGTTAATTCTTGAAAAAAATTATCAATAAAAACTGAATAGAAAAATCCTATATGATTAAATTTCGTTTTCTGTGTTGAATTGACATAGCTCCCCAGCTCCATTTCTGTTTCTAACATCTGAAGGATTCTTTGGATGCACTTCTGTTTTTCATGTCATTAGTTTTATCTGTGCTCTAGCACATGCTGCCCTTCTTGGGGATGGCTAATGCTTTTCCCATTAAACAGCATGGTAACTAGCAGGATTTATTCAGCCCTTTAAGCAAAAGTTTGAGGGAACTTCCTGCCTGTTATCAAGCCATTAATTTCTATTTGGGATACCTGGGGATCTACTGGGGATGCCCACCTAGAGCCTGAGGTGGTCCAGGATTCAGCCGCGTGATTTGTTCTTTAAATCTTCATCTCTCAGGAAGCACTGTTTTCAGTACTGACTTCTCACACATGACAGAGAGAAGCAGCTATTTATTGGCATTTTCTTTTTATAATGGACATTTGTGTTCTTTCTCTACTTCTTCCTGCTGGTGGCCACTCTCTGTTCAGCATCAGGATTTCCAAAATTCGTGACTGCTAACAATTTCTAATAGTTCCTTTTGTTTACGGACTTCTGATTCATATGCATTTCATTTTCCAACTTAGGAAATGGGGCAGGTAAAAAGGAACCCTGCCAAATCCCCAACTGAGACAATTGAGTAGGATTTTATCAATGAGAACAGATAAGTAAAGTCCCTTCATCTCCCAATGGTATTTGCTTGCTAAAAATGAAATTTAGTTTGTGATGGCTTGGATTATTTCTAAAATTCACATTAACCCCCCCTGTAAGCCCTAAGGATAAAGGGGGTTTCAACTATGGGGAAAAATAGGGATGATATATTACAATTTCTGGAGCTTGAATGATAAAGTGATTATGGATTATATAGATTCTTATGGATTATGGATTATAAAAAAAAATCATTTATTTATTTATTTTTGGATCTGCAATTAAACTGAGTTTCTCACATGCTAAGCACACGCTCTGCCACTGAGCTACATCCCCAGCCCCTGAAAAAATATTTTAATATGATTTTATTTCAGGAGTTTTGGTTTTGAAAATGAGGCTTCAGATTTCAAAATTAGTTCTCAATAAACAGTCAATTTGATATACAGAATGTGTGCTTTATTCTTCTCTAAGAGCCTCAGGGACCAGTTCCTTGGCTTTTCACAGTAATTTCATTGTTGTGTTCAGTTATTCCTCAAATATTGAATGAGCTCTCTCTGCAAGGCCTCATAAAAGACTCGGGCCCTGTTCTCAAAAAGCTTATAGTCTATACCAGGGGTCAGTTAACTTTTTCTGGAAAGGACCAGATAATAAATCTTTTACGCCTTTCAGGGCATATGGTCTCTACTGGGACCACTTAAGTGGGCTTGGTAGCAGAAATGCAGCCATAGATGATATACAAAAGAATGGGTGTGGCTATGTGCCAACCAAACTTTATTAGCAAAAACAGTCTGTGTATCATAATAAGGGTGATAAGGGCCTGCACAGATCAGGTATCAGATTCTGTAAGAACCTGCAGAAAGGGGGCCTGACCCTGTTGGGGCCTCAGGGACTATGCAGGCTCCTCGGGATGGTGATGCTTACACTAAGACATGGAGGATGTGTAGGAATAGCCAGGTGAAATAGGGAGAGGAGGAAGGGAGGGCAGTGACAGGCGCAGGTGTGTGTGGAGAAAGTGTTCTGGGGAGAGGAAGGACTAGAGGGTAGCCTGGCTGCCAGGGAGAAAATCAATGGCGGGGGGTGACAAATTCTCTCCGTAAGAGGTCAGTGGTCTCCGTTTTACATTGGAAAAAACTGACCCTCAGTGATGTGAATGGAACTTGAAGCTTTCACACATTAAAATAATACACAGGTAGTTTGAAGGCTCAAATAATTGGGCACTAGAACATCGCGTTTAAAAAATAGATTGAACATCTCTATATCCATCTAGTAAAAAAAATAGAAAAAAAATAGATTGAACAAAAGAAAGTAGACTGGAATGAATGGCTTCATTTTAGCCTAGGGGTTGGCCTGGAAGTTGGGTGTGGCTCGTTGGGAGCATGTGAACCTTCAGGGAGAAGAGAACCAGCCAGTGACAGCAATTGAGCCTGCTCCTTCAGGGCATCCTCTACCCGGACAAGATGCCCAGCACTCGCTAGGGACAGAAACCGCAGGAGCTGAATGGCAGAGCTTACTGACGCCTTTCCCTAAGTTGAGGGTTCCCTGGTCCCACTTGATGTGGTTGATGGGACTTTGCATGAAAGAACTTGAGGTCTGAGGGACCTTTTCCTCCATAATGATTCCTCACTTGATGATGAATTTATGGGAGGGATTGGGGATTTAGCTCAATGGCGGAGCGCTTGCCTAGCATGCGCAAGGCCCTGAGTTTGGTCTTCAGCCCATAAAAAAAAAAAAAGAAAAGAAAAGAATTTATGCCTGTAATGCCTCGGGAGTGTGAGGCAGGAAGATAGCAAGATCCCAGCCTCAGCCTCTTTGCGAGACCCTGTTTCAAAATTTAAAAATTTTTAAAAAGGAGGTGGGCTGGTGATGTGGCTCAGTGGTTAAGCGCCACTGAATTCAATCCCTGGTGCCAAAAAAAAAAAAATTCAGGAATCTACATGATGCCTTGGGAAAAGGCCTGGCTCTAAGTTCCGGGACTCCCCAGCTGTGTAATAAATGCAAGGTTACCTGAAGTCTTCTTTGCCTCTGTTTTCTCACCTGTAAAATGGAGATACTAATGCCTACCTTGCAGGATTGTCATAAAGAAACTACCAGTGCAGATCCATTGGTGCCAGGCACATGGGAGGTACCCAGGAAGTCTTTTACAATTAGCATTTAGTCCTTATTGCTTGTCTACCTTTTCTAACCGTGTTTGCTGTGGCGCCAAAGAGGAGTGGTTGAGACACGTGAGTGAACCTGACTGATTCCACCAACAGAGAATTAACACAGAGCATTAGTTCTTCAAACGGGGGTCAGAATTGTTGTATTTATGCAGGGTACTACTTTATGACTCCACACTGAGCCTTTAAACACACGCACGCACGCACATCAAAAAACAAAAAAAGTTGGTGGGCATACTAGGCATCTGCTAATCTGCTGTCACATTCTCAGCAAAACCACTAAGATCCTGGAGCAGTGCAATTGCAGCTCAGTAGTCAGCGCACCTGTTCAGTTATTTCTGCCTTAAGTCCATTCTGTTCAAGGGGTCTTCTGGAGAGGCCACCACACCTTCCTATCCTTCATGGTCCTCTGTGCCATTTCTCATCTAAAACAATTCTGCAGCAGATTGTCCCCATGCCAACTTCTATGTTCACTTTGGGGAGATACAGATAGGACAGGATCGCTCCTCAGTGCCCCTCACTTCCCAGTTGGAGCAGGGCTCACTTGTTCTCTCCTTCCACCTACCACTTAGAATTGTAAATTCCACGAGTCTGCATCTTTTTCCTATGACAAAATAACCAGAATTGTCTTTCTTTAAGAAGAAATGTAAGGTTTCTGTTTTCTCCTGCTAGTCTTTTTAGGTACCTACACCCAGCTTAGAGTACTCTGAGGCCGTCTCTGGGCATCTTTAAGGGGTCTGAATGAAAACAAAGGCAGGAAAGATGTAAGAGGTACCATTTTCTGTCTTCTATTTAAAGATGGTTCCCTACATACAATGGTTCAGTTTGCAATTTTTCAGCTTTACCATGGTACAAAAACAATACACGTGCAACCATTCCGTTTTTCATTTTCAGTACAGTAGTCAATAACTGCATGAAACGTTCAACACTTCATTATGCATTCAGCTTTGCATTCAATGATTTCACCCTGTAGGCTAATGTAAATATTGTGATCATATTTAAGATAGGGTAGGCTGAGCTACAGAGTTCAATAGGTTAGGCGGGTTCTTCGAACCTAGCCCCAGCATAAGGTAAAGAGCAGGAGCACTAGAACTCCTCATGGCTAGCTGTAGAGGTGGGGGGAGTATCCTTCAGCCTGCACCAGCGTTAGGAGCCCAGAGACCAGGAAGGTGAGAAATTCTGAGTGAAAAAAATATGAGCTTGGAAGAGGGACTTTCACCTAACCCAGTCCATGAAGCATCCAAATGTCCTGTTGTTAGGAGGCCAAGGCCTAACTACATTTCCACCCCTACCTCTCCTGAGCCCCCAGCCCTTGTTTCCCATACCTCTGGCTTGCAGCTCAGTAGAACCAGCACTCATTGGTGAGACTGGGCCACTCACTAACTAGAAGAGCCAGGCCACTCTCCAGGCAGCCCATCAGCCATGCTATACAGAGATTAGGCCCTGGAAATACTAGCACTGGAATTTGGGGTCTAAACATGAGTAAACTTTGAGGTTAAGAAGCAAAATATTTTGTTCCACTGTCTGGACAAATCCCTAATTTAAAATTTCTGTTCACATTCCTCACCTAGTGTTTGCTTGATCTCTTAGTTTTTGTCTTACTGATTTTTTGAACTTACATATCATATAAAGTCCTTTGTAACTGATGCAAATCCTTTCTTCTTTGTATAGTTTGTTTATCTTTCCATTACATTTGTGGTGGGGTTTTTTTTGACACATGGAAGCTATATGTTTTTAGCAATCAATATTTTGATCTTTTCCTTTGTGACTTTTTTATATTTCTTTATTAGCTTAGAATATCCTTCCCCATCCATTTATCAGATAAAATATTAAATATTCACCTTTATTGGAAGTCTGTTTTGATTTTTTAAAAACAGTTTAACTCTTCAATTCATTTTGAATTGATTGTAGCATATAGTATGAAGACATTCCCATCAATTAGTGCCTGGTACCAGGAGCTTGAAGCCTTTTATAATTTCCTAACAAGCCAGATGTTGACTTGGGTGCTGTGGAAGCCATAAAAATGTGCAAGATACGTCCCTAACTGTATGAAACCAGGTTTGGCAAAGAAATGTCAGGTTCAGGTGATTTCCCAAGCCCTTGGGAGATGGTGACAGGAAAGGGTGGGCACTGATAGGTGGCTACAGACGTCCCTCACCATGCCACAAGGAGTCATTGTCCTCCTACCTGGCTCATGGCTCACAATTCAGACACAACTACCATCCTTTTTCTCATGCACTTATGGCTACTAAATTGGCAAATGGCATTAATTTGCATATTCACCAAGTGTGCCACTGTCATCAGATCATTTTGATTCATGGCAATTAACTACATGAAATTGTGATTTTAAAATTGTGCTTTAAAGAATCGGCTGCCTTAAGTTGACCTGATGTGATCATTTCTGTTTATGTGGAAATGGGGTACCGGGGCTTTATGAATGCTAGGCAGGTGCTCTACTATTGAGCTGCCCAGCCCTTTTTTATTTTGAGATAGGGCATTGCTAAATTGCCCAGGCTGGCCTGGATCTTGCAATATTCCTGCCTCACTCCTGAGTAGCTGGGATTACAGGTGCGCACTACTACATGTGGCCATTTCTTAAGACCTGAGGTCCAAGTATGAGATAGATGTTCTGCACTTACCACCAGTTAGCATGGTGTAGGGACTGGGGACATGAGAATGGAGAGAGAGAGCAGGACCCACAGACATTTTGAGACAGGGGAATAAGTTACTGGAGATGCCATGGCATGTCTTTGAAGGTCTTTTTTGAGCTTAGCATGCCTATATCTGTGATAATTTATGGAGAATCCAGCCTTTAGGCAGCAACTGGAAAGTTTGTTTCCTCAAGTAAGAGACCTGCAGAAGGATGGGGTCCTATGCAGAGCACCGATTCCTGGGCCTGATGCAGATCCCAGTAGACAGACCTTGAGCATGGTTCCGTTCAGCTTTTAAGAAGAAACTCCGGAGATTTGTGACAATATGGATGAACCTAGAGTGTTAATGTACTTAATATATTAAATAAATAAGCCAGGCAGAGAAAGACAAATACTGCATGTTCTCACTTGTATGGTGAATCTTAAAAAGCTGACCTCACAGAAGCAGAGAGTAGAAGGATGGTTGCCAGGGACTGGGGAGCAGGGCTAGCGACAGAACGGAGACAAAATGTCAATTAGAAGAAAGAGTAAGTTCAAGAGATCCATTGTACAACATGGTGAGTTCAGTTAATAATACGTACTTTGAAATCCCAGGCTGTAGTGTGGGTCAGTAGTAGTAGGGTACTTACCTAACATGCACTGTGGTGTAATTCCCAGCACTGTGGAAAAGTATAAATAAAAATTGCTAAGAGGAGATTTTAAGTGTTCTCATTGCCAAGAAAAAAAAAGTATGTGAGGGAATGGATTTGTTAATTGACTTGATTTAGCCATTCCGTGATGTACACTTAATATCAGAACATCATGTTGTGCCACAAATATATACAATTTTTATTTGTCAATTAAAACATAAAAGAAAATGGTGACCATTGTCTATGGAGAATGGACCACCATCGGATGAATAAGAGAGTTTACTAGGAGGTCTTTTCCTGGCTGAGAAGACACACTCTGGGACATTGCCTTATATGATGTGAGACCAGGGCCAAAGGACAAAGATGTAAACTTATTTCATCATGTTATTTTGTAAACTGCTTTGTGGAGCATGGCAAGTTCCATACTTAAGAAGCGATGTGTGGATTATCTTCCTTAAGGAGTATGTGCTGGGTGTTTCCCAAGAGCAAACATTCAACTTGAGAAACTCATAGGACATTTGTATCTTGGACAGTTTTATGAAAAAGCCTTAAAAGAGAGGCTCTTGAGGACTGTGGTTAAAATTTCTTATGCATGCAGGCTGGAGCAGTGGCTCAGTGGTTATGGCACTTGCCTGGCATATGCAAAGACACGGGTTCAAACCCCAGGACCACGTACACAACAAAGTATCAGAGCAACGAAGGCCACATGAAACACTAAATAAAATTGATTCTCTTCTCTCTCACTGTCCATCTCTTTCTCTCTCTCTCTCTGCCTCTCAAAAAAATGTTTTTCTTATGTATAAGACTTCTTAAATTATGAAGAAAGGATACTAGGTCCCCATCATGCCTGCACTCCAGAGATCACAGGATATAAAGTGAAATCAGTCAGGGCTTATGGTCAGTATGGTGGGGTGTGATCTTTATAAATGAGGTTTTGAGTTTCCTTAAAATGTGTGAGAAGTGGTTTGCAGCGTTGCTTTATAAGAACAGAAGTCATTATATTCTTGGCGTGTGATTTCCAAGTGATGCTATGCTGCTCAGTTATTTCATGTAAAAGTTTCCTATATGTTGAGATCCTTTGCATATTTCAGAGAGTTAGAAACCTTTCCGGAGCAATGCTCACACGTGACAAATCATTATGTTCCCGACAAAGAAAGAAAAGGCCTTTGCACTGGGTTGACAGCCAGGGAAGGAACACAGACCAAGGTGACCCAACAGGCAAATGACAGTACTTGATTTTAACTCCCATTGATGATGCAGCAGGATTTTCCGGTTAGAATTCCGTTATCTAAAAACTTGTTCTTCTTCCTTTTAGGAGAAACTCTGTCTACCCCACCACATCCTTGAAGAGAAAGGCCTGGTCAAAGTGGGTACCACTGTGCAAGCATTACTCGATGTCACCATCCCGAAGGCTCTGTTCACATGAGACCAAGCCCTGTCCTCTGGGTCAGCTCTGACTTCTCCCCTCGGGGCTCTTGGACTCTACTCTGCTCCTGCACCTCCTCCACCCTCTCCCCCACTCACCGCCTGTCAGTTCCCAGACTCTAGTCGCATTGACAAGGTTTAGTCTCAGGGAGGATTCCCTACCTCTCGGACTGACCTCCACCATTAAGACTTGACAGGCGTTTATCTGGAAACCAGTGAGGGGGCTGGTGGAGAACTAAGTAGCGCGTCATTGCCTTTTCCACCCTCCGTCACCTTCCACACTCACCGACGCCATTACCAGAATGCCAAGCACAGCTGTTTTGCAGCAAAACACATCTGTTTTATCAAAACCAAACTCGTTATGGATTTAGTGGGGGGGATACAATCAGGTTTTTCACCACCAAATTTTTCAAGAAGTTTCTTGAGACCATTGCCTTTTAAAAACTATTTTCGACATACAAAATATTTATATAAATATTATTTATTAGTGAGTCATTATTCATCCTTTGGATGCAAATTGTAAATTAGGAAACTATTTTATTACTGCTTTTTTGTGGTTAAACACTTTATTTTAATATTATAAATATTGAGTTATTTTCTATCCTCTTTGGTGTGCAGTAGGTCTAGGTCTCAACGGTGTTTTTTGGTGTATATGATTCAGAAAAAAAATTAAGCAAAAAACAGGTGCTTCTGTGACAAAGAACTCTTCTCTGGGGAGGCATTATTCACACTTTGGTTTGTGGAACATTGGTCTTGTTTATATTTCTGCATTCCATCCAGTTTCCTACATTCCAACAGCCCTGGTGTCCCCAAATATAATGAACTGACTGAAAACAAGAGAGCACCCCAAGGTTATTTGTAAATAGCTGTGATGGATAAAAAAAAGATATTAAACTTGAAGATAAAATGTGAACAATTATTTTTTTGGATTCATACTTCTTTTGCTATGCACAAAACATATTTTAACACAAAGAAAGTAATAAGTGTTAGCATCATGGGTCTTGAAGTATAGTTTTGCACTGTAATTTGTGTCATTAAGAAGAGTTTAGCACCAAAGGTAGATAATGAGGAAATGGTGTAGGAGAGTGGAGGTGATTGAAAAGATGATCGTGTAACCAAAAAAGTTTGAAGGGACGCTTCAGTTGAGTGATCAGAAATTACTTAAGGCACATAGGACCTGGATCAGGAAACCAGCACTTCTTAAAAATGCTAGTTTTAAAAGAGGAAATGATTGTGAGATGTGGATGTGCTCAATTTATTATAACATAGTTGGTGTTTTTCAGAGTAGTCTGGAAAGTTCTGCAAGATATGTGGTCTCTGGTGTGAAACCTGATAAGCGCATGAGTAGTTAATGAGCCTGTGGGCACTTGGGCCACAAAGACAGGCCAAGAGGACAAGTAAGTGAAGTGTGTGGGGCTGAGTGGCCAGGGAGGGAGCAAGTGTAAACAGAACAGGACAAGAAGAACCAGCCAGGGAAGGAACCCGCCCATGTTGGTCTGAGAGATTCACAGAAGGCTTCACAGGTCATGACAACCTGTCAGGCAGTTATACACATGTGCCCTTGCACCTCTGTGAAAAGTCATTAGAAGTTTCTAGAGCAGCAGTAGCCATATTTGCAAACATAAAGATGAATGCAAAAGACAAGACGTCAAGAGGAAAGTGTGCATGGAACACAGACCAACATCAACCCAACACCAGGGACGGCCTCTGCTCAATAGAGGACGGAAGTTTCTGATCATGGAAATTTAGATTGGCAGCTAGCAATTATTTCCTATCAAATGTACTGTGCACTTTAACCTAACTTAAAATATATTTTAATATTTTCCTGTACTGCACAAATACCTGTTTTGTCAAATTAGTGTCATGATGTAAAGATGAAAGTTGTTTTGAACAAAGAGCGTATACAATTTAAGCAAGATTCAAAGGTTGATGATATAAATAGGAATTTCAGTGGCTGCACCTTCATGGGCATTCAGAATGCAGGGTCCTGAAGTATTTTTTTACGTGTATATATGGCAACATGAAGCTCTGTAATCATTGTTTTCAGAGATTTTTTTTCAAAATTAAAATATTTCTTTTGATATTAATTTTCAGTATTTTTTGAAGTTGGCTGTATAATACGAATGGCTTCCGTATTTTGTAAAATGACTTTTTTCTTTTAAACGCTATTCTTGTATAGTTAAGATGTCTACAAGATCCTTGTATACTGTTTATATGTGCAATAAAATGTGCATGTCCAGCTGACCGTACCCTGAGTAGACAGTGTATACAGTGCACATTTCTTCCCTTTATTATTTAACAGCCATTAAAACTTGGGATTTGTGTAAACCATTTTCTGATTGACTTACCTGTCTGATGCAAAGGTTGGCTCTTATCACACACAAAAACAACATTCCCAAAACAGGTTGTAGCAATCACACTGGGGATATGGGGAATGGATATATATAGCCAGCTATATATTGTATATAACAATAGCTATTTAAAACATACAGCTATCAGTATAATCTCCACAAATATCAAAAATAGCATTTGATAGCTATTTATCTATAGTTACTAGAAAGTACATGGTTGCCACACCCCATCACAGCCAAGGGCAGTGGCTCCAGAGGTGTCTTTGAGGAAGTTCTTGAGCCCATGCAAGAACCCGCAGGATCAGGTCCTCCTGCCTTAACTGCCTCCTGTGGAACTGGACCACCATAGTGAAGTGGTTCTTCTGCTAGATCTGGGCTAATGTTTTCCCTAAGCATCCAGCAGACCTTTGGTGAAAGAGCAGCTACTGTGAGAAAGTCAAGTGAAAACAGTAACAGTGGTTTCCATCTTCTCCACTGCACCCAGGACATACATGGATCCAGGACCATTAGTCTGAGTGGAGATTGCACAGACTGGTGTCAGGGCCTCTGTTTTTAAAATTTGCATTCGCTAAGTCAAGAAAAATCTATCCAAGGGTTTTGATGTTCTGATTCGAGATGCTGCTTCTTTGCCAAACCCAGTTTTAGCCATCTCTCTGCCCCTCATAGGAGTCCAGTGCTTCACGGACACTAATCACACTTAAGCAGACTGGAGAACTGAGGAACAGGTGAAGGCAAAGGGAGGGGTGGCGGCAGGGCGCGAGCACTGCAGGGAGCTGCCTGGGGCAAGCCTGAATCAGGACCTTCCAAGAGTTGAGTTCGTTGAATTGGCCTCAGCTGGGGGCTGTCCTGGCCAACAGCTACAACTGGGCGTAGCCCCAAGCTTCCTGGGTAAGACTGAGCGATCTGGCAGCAGTAACCCCTAATCCTCCGTTTTCCGCAGGAAGGCAGCTGGCAGACTTCCATTCCAGGTTAGTCTGGGTCTTGGGCAGGGGGTGGTACAAAGGCAATGAATTGTCTTAGGAACTGCACTCGTTGGGCCTGAGATCCTATGTGAAGCCGGGCTCCACTCCACTCTGCTCTGTGTCCATCCATGCACCAGGGTTTATTGGGTGTCTACTGAGTCAGGTGTTGCAATCGAACCGCGCACCGTTAGAGCAAGACTGCCTGTCTCATTATCTGCTGCTTCACTATCATAGAGAGTCAAGAGAAGCCAGTGAGAAGGACTAGCAAAACTGAACTTGTTAGCTCAAAAACTTAACCATAGTAGGCTGAGGAAGAGAGGGATAATGAACACCTATGAGATTGCCCACCTCACACCACGTGCTTCTAGGAATTAGCTCTGCCTCGTATACCCTGAGGCCGTTGTGGTACTTACAATGTTCCTGCCCACCTGACTATAGTTATTGCTTCAGAAGAAGCAGCCACTTCACAATTTATCAACAAGTCTCTTCCCCAATACTGTGGTTTGAATGCTTCCCCCAAGGTTCAAGTGTTGGAAACTTAATCCTCAGTGCAAGAGTGTTTCGAGGTAGAAGCTTTAAAACGTGATAATGCTGTTACCCTGGGACTAGATTCATTACTGTTGGAGTGGATTCTTTTAAAAGGGATGAGTTCAGCATGCACACATACACCAGCGCACACTCTGGACCATGCATGCCTTCCCCCATGGGATGATGCTATAATAAGGCTCTCACCAGATTCTGTCCCTAACCTGGGACTTCCAGCTTCCAAAACAGTGAGCCAGATGAGTTTCTCTTCAATATAATTCCCTAGTCTCAGGTATTCTGTTATGACAGCACAGAAGGAACTAAGGATTTTAACTCTTTTCCTGGTAACTGAGGGTAGAAGACAGAAAACGTAGAAAAACCTAGAGGAAAAATTAACATGCAAAGAAAAGCAAGGACAAGACACAGCAAAGTCGTCCCTGGTGTCGGCACTCCTGGCCCCAGTAAGAACAAACAGGTGAAGCTTGGATGTTCAGACTGCCCATGGGAACATCCAAGGAGCTATGACTTTTCAGTTAAAATAAGTTTCAGTTGGGCCTTATCACTCTAATGAGGAATGCAGACTAATAAAGAGAAGCTGAGTCACAGGGTGTTCAGGTAAGTCATTTAAGGTCACAGAGCAAGTCAGATTCAAGCTCAGCTATGTCAGATGTGTTTTCACTATGCAGAGGGCTTCCAGCACAGCTGGCTTAATTAAAGTCTCTAGTGTTTAAAAAATAAGTCCTGGACAATAAGTTATTGGAGATACAAAAGAACGCATATGTGTATGATTAAAGCAGATATACTGAGCCTACCTGGGCTAGTTAAAATGCTAAGACAGATTAAGGTCAGAGCAAAAAATAAGAAAAAAAGAGATTTACTGAAAAAGCCACCAGTTCCCTTGCCATTTTTCTCTCTTTAATGAGCTATTTCTGTTGTTGTTTAATTGGGGATTTTTCTCGCTGTTTATCAAAGTGATACATGTTTATTATGGAAATTTTGGAAGGTATGAAGAAATTGTGGAAGATCACCTGTAACTTCGGCAAATAGGGAATGGAAATGACTGTTTAGAAAGCCTGGTGTGTGCTCCTTGAAATTTTGTATATGGGGACCTGACATTTGATACACTCCCAACAAACCTTGAGCTATTGACCCCTCTGGGGTGGCAGAGGGCAGGAAATGACCTGCGTTTCCTCCATGGTGAGGCAGGGGACACAGCAGGAGAGGGCAGCTGTCTGAGTTTGCTTTGAACATTGAGCAGTGTAGGAGATCATTTCTTGATGGGTGAGTGGATATGACTGCAGCAGAAAGACTGGGAGAAGAATCAGATTGTGACAAATCCTTAACCTTAACTTTTTGTAATGAGCCAGGTCACAACAACTGAGTAAAGCTGGGATGTCAGCAGGATTATTTTGGAATTCATATTTTAAAATCAAAGGATCATTCCAATATCTGGGACAATAGCCTCTCTGCCCTATGCAGTGAGTTATGGGCTGGGTTATTCTGTTTAAAGCAAGAAATGTTCTATGGTCTGTCAGAGACTAGAGATGGTCAATTTATACTGTAATTAACATCCTGATTAAACCATAATAAATGATCATCCTGATTAAAAACATCTTAAAGATATGTAGTACACCTAACCTAGTGCCAGAATTTGGATCTGAAATGTTCTCCAAAGGCCCATTTGTGCAAAACAGGGACTGTCTGCATATTTAAGGGAATGAGCTGTTGCTATTCACTCTGGAAAACTTCATTTTCAAGAGTACACAGTCTACTGTGCTTCACCTAATCAAGACACTGGGTGGCAATGTTTTTACAGAAATGATTTCAGAAGGGACCCAAAATGAGTACATTTTGTTCTAAGAATCATCCTACATAGCCACCAATGACCAAAAAAGGCAATCTGCCTTCAACTTACTGCCTGAACCTGTGATCAATATTACAACTCTCCATGCAGGGTTTACACACACACACACACACACACACACATACACAGCAAAACCAGAATTCCTAAAATTATATATTGGATTAAAAAAATAAGTATCTTGCCCCACCCAGTTCCTACTACCATGCCTCATTTTCTGAATTTGTCCAATAAACCCAAAAATTAAAATGTCATTTAATTGACTGTTGATGTATAACATTATCATCCAAAAAAGGAAGAGTTAGGATTCTGTCTTTACCTACTGTCATCAGAAAGAGAACCACTCATTGTCACCAGAGACAGAAAGAAGGCTGATACCTGGTGCGAAAGACATATGAATGAATTTGGAAATTGTGTCCGTGGATTGGAGTCCTGAGTGTAGGCCAAACACAAGGGCATACGTTCCTTTTATGTCTCCAAAGACCAAAAGGACATTTTCTGCTGGGCTGGCCTTGGCCACTAAAGGATGAGAAGAAATGTGTTCACCTGGAGCAAGCACTGTATTTCTGCCATCAGCAATGGTGCAGATTAATAGCCCGGCAGACACTGTGTGTTGGACCTCACAGTAATTTTTCCTCATTCTCAAAAAAGTTGTGGCAAGGGGCTGGAGCGGTGGCTCAGCGGTTTCGGCGCTTGCCTGGCAAGCACAAGGACCAGGGTTCAAACCCCAGCACCACGTACACAACCAAGTGTTGGAGCAACTAAGGCCATGGGAAAAACTAAATAAAATTGTTTCTCTCTTTCTGTCTCTCTCACTGTACCTCTCTCTTAAAAAAAACAAAACCCACTTTAAAAAAAAAAAAAAAGTTGTGGCAAAGCCATCATTGAGCAACGCTCACTCAACACTGTAGATAGAATTCCTACTGGGGTGAAGTCCTAAAAGTGTAAACTATGATGCCATTCTTACATTTGAAACTCAAACCTTGTTCAACACCAAAGTATTCAAACACAGAGAAGGGACCATACAAATGTTAGGAATGTGGCAAAGCCTCCAAGAGTCACTTGTGTTAGTTAGTGTGAGAGGATTCAAATTATGAGACCATGCAAATGTGAAGGATACAGCAAAGCCTCCAAATGTTTCATTAGCATAAAAAATCCATACTGAACTAAATCCTCCTGCATGTAACATATGCAGAAAGAAACCTTTGTCCAATATACCTGACTTACACAACAGCAAAACATTTATAATTGAGAACAATGTTGGAAGATGAAAGAAGTAAAACAGTCATTATGCCCCATATATTTCTGAATGTGAGAATTATCAGAATTTCTGTAAACACAGAGAATGTGGCATTAGTTTTAACTGTTGTTTAAAATGTACTGGGCATCATTAGTTTATGTGATAGAAATAATAAAATAATCCTCAGTTATCAAAAAAAGTTGTTGCAAAAAAAGTTGAGGTAGAGGAATTTTGGGGGAAGTAGTGTTTTGTATTTGACACATGCACCCACAATATATGGACTTTTATTTATAATCATATATATTACCATACCAATATGTTATGTATATAAGGCAAACACAAAAACAAACTTTGACAGGAGGGGGTGAAATAGAAACAATCACAGAAGCTCTAATATAGAGCTTTCATGATTCTTTGCACCCCCCAAGGAATGGGCCTAGGTTGGAGACCAGCGGCCCTGGCATAATCAGTCACGAACTCTGCACAGTGACTAGTTTCCCGTGGGCATTTGCTTTGCTAGGCTTCACAGCCTTGTAAGATGGTGTAGGGATTCCTATTTATTCCCTTTTCAGATGAGAAGCCAGCCTTCGAAAGATGAAATGACCTGTTCAAATTACCTTTTGGAAGCAGGACCCACAGCAGGTTTTCTTCTGAAAGTCTCACTATTGCAGAGTAAATTGCAAAAAATCCATCAAAAAATGTTTTTGATTCAAAACTTAAATTCTCAGGAGTACAAAGAAAGAATCACAAAGATGTGTAAGCACCATGTTTTTTCTTTCTGGTTTTCAACGTTCACTAAACAATGCTTAATATTTTATAACTCAAAATACACATGACTTGCTTGTAAAAAGGACATCACCTGTTGGAAGTAGAGCCTCTTTGATGCTCATCCTCGATTCTGTGCTGTTCCTTTTCTCCAGAAGTGGTCACCATTATTTTCATTCAGATCTTTTCCTGTCAAGCACATTTGAACCCATTGGAAATTACATGTTGTTTTGATGGTAGTTAAAAGTGTCAGTAGTTTCAAATTATGTGTATTATTCAGCAGCTCTTATTCATAAATGTGGCTCTGTTCTAGTACAGATAAGGCTGCTATGAGCCACACTCTTCTAAGCTCTTTTTCTACATCTAAGAAGCTGCTAAAAAATAATTTTTCAGAACCATTTATAAAAATGCTTTTTCTTCACTGATCTGAGATATTCCCATTGGCATACTCTGAATTCCTTATGGTCTGTGGTGGGACTTTCTGATCCGTTGAACTCTTCTGATCTGTTGAACTTTTCTCAGTCCAAACCCGTTTTAATTGGCAGAGCTTTATCATACGCCTTCATAGTAGAGCAATTTGCTTTTTCTCAGACTGTCTTGGAATGTTCTTCCATATAAATTTTATAACCAGCTCATCCAGCTCCATCAAAAATATTGAGATTTTGATTAGAATTACATGCATTCATAGAGTAACCATGGGCATATTAATAGCTTTACAATATTGAGCCTTTTATTCCATGAAAACATTGTTTTCCATTTGTCTAAGACCTACTTCATTAATAGTCTAATTTCTTGAGTTATCTCTCAATACTTTGATTTTTTGTTGATGTGACTGGGAGAGCTTTTTGTTATACTGTTAGATTTATAGGAAAATTACTGATGTTGAAATGTTGATCTTATTTCTAGCCATTTTATTAAACTCTTATAGGTTCTAATACTTCATCCTCCATGAAAACCATGGCCTGTGCTACTGTGGTCACCTCTATCAATTGCCAAGAACCCATAGCTGTTGCTACACACAATGGTGAGGGATCAACAGTAACTTTTCCTTTTTTCACCCAAACCCTGATGCTTCAGGTTAGAGACTTGGCTTCAAAATCAAAAGCTTAAGTAAAAAAAATCTGGCACATTTAATTTTAGTCATTTTGTTTTCATAAGTTTCATACAGTAACTTAAAATCTATTACATACTATATATATACCCAATGAGCCTCTACACAAGACAACCTGAACGTGAAGGGATCTGCATTTCTCTAATGCTAATTTTTAAAACAATTGTTTGGGTACTTCGAATACATTTATAAATTATTAATTATAACATCAAGTATTATTATCATAGCTTATTGCATATGCATTTAAAAATATTTTAGGTGCCAATTTAAAAATGTTATTCCACTTTTATTATTTAATGAAATAATTTGATTTAAACTCACATCTTCAAAACCAGTGACATTACCAGTCACTTTTTGTAGCATGACACATCACCTTCACTTCTAACTGGTTTGAGATACATTATTGAATCTGATTGAAGTGGTCTCTATAAATTTTGTCCCCCAAGTACCTTTTATAATAACTTGGAATGTTTTATGATGTAGTGGTATCATTATGACCACAATAGAATAATGACTTAATACATTTTTAATGTAAACTTTATTTAAAGTATAACACATGGAGAAGTTTATAAATCTTGTGTATGGCCTGATGAATTTTTGAAGTGAATGTGCTTATATATAATAAGAATCTAGAGAGAACTTCACGAGTCTGAAGGGCCCTCTCTTGTTGCCCACCAGTCATCTCTCCCTTGAACCCCACATTTGCTGTGGGTTAACTTTCTTGTTCTATAGCCAACAACCAGTTATTCAATGCCTGCAAGAGATTAAGTACCTGCTAGATACTAGAGATAATAAAATGAACATGATAAAGGACAGTCCAAGCCTTCAGAGGCTTGCATTCTAAAAACATGAAGAATTTGAGCTAAATTTTGTTTAAATCTTTGGTTCCAGAGTTAACACTCTATGATTTGCATAGGATTATGTTCATATTCTGTGACCGGAGGCTAATACAATAAAGATATCCAAATTACATGGAAACAGCTGTGAAGTATTAAAGATTTCTTATGTGAATACTGGCAAAATAACTTTATAAATACGAAGTGAATTTTATATATTTATTCAGGTGAATCAAATGCAGAATGTTCTTTTAGCATTATGAAATCCGACATTTTGAAATATTTTCCCTCAGCAATTCTATTTATTGTAATTTGTATAATCCCGAAGAGATTCTCTTCTCAGAAATTTTTCACGCATTCAGGTACTTTGCATGATGTCTGATGTGATCACTAATAAAGGTTGCAATGAAGTAGTAGCTATGATCATAACCCTAGAAGACAAAATAGAGAGATGATAACACATTTATATACTATTCAGAAACATCAATATTAAGGACATTAAGTTTATCTCTTGTTACCTGTTTGTAAGTAGCTGAACTATTAGAAGCAAGGTTTAATCAACATCAAAGCTGTCATACCTGTATTTAAACATTTTCACTCTATTATCAAAAGAGCAATCAAAATATGAAGGAAAGCCAAGCATCCTGCGTAGCCTGGTTTCTAAATGCTACAATTCACATCCAAGAGGAAATCACGCATTAACTGTATGCGCAGAGTAGACAGGGGTCATGCTGACAAGGATGAAAAGAATCAACAGGGGCTGGGGCAGCAGCGGCTTAGCAGTTATGGTGCTTGCCCAGCAGGTGTGAGTACATGAGTCCAAACCCCAGCACCACATACACAACGAAGTTTCAGAGCAACGAAAGCCACATGAAAAACTAAATAAAACTGTTTCTCCCTTTCTCTCACTGTCCCTCTCCCTTAAAATAAATAAATAAATTTAGAATTAGAAATACGAGCAAGAAATTTTAGATCAACAAAAGATACATACTAACAATACTAAAATACAAAATATGCACATATAAACAATACAGAGAAAGAACACAAAAATGCCTAAGAACTGTGTTATTTGGGAAGCCAAACACAGCCATTATAAATCACATTGAGAACCTCACCTCCTATACACAAAAGGCAGATTATATTTTTACTGATTCTCAGCAATATTTCAAATTGGGTAAAAAGTCAGTAAACCTTTTGAAAACTACTGTGAAATAGAAAGAAAAAAAAAAGTAGTGTGCAAGGCTTGAAACAGAGCTCAATCTACCCATCCACTAAAACCAGCATGGGAGTAGATACAGAGATGTTATCCCTTCTTCTCAGACAAGATAAGTAGCAGCCTTCAGAGGAAAAGGAGAAAAACTGAGGTGGGAAGGTATCTGTAGGGATGTTAAACATCAAATAATTTTGGAGACAGGCCACCCACACCAAACAAGCAAGAAACAAGGCAGAATAAACTGAAAGAGATATTTTTAAGTTTTAAACTAGTAAATCATTTCTGAGGGATTGTCTAAACGTTTCTCAAGCACGTAAGAAATAAAAATAGATCTCATAAAAATATTACTGGATTTTTGGGGACTAAAGCAATTCCCTGAGGTTTTGATGAATCAGTAAATATTTTCCATCTCCTACTTCCAGAGATATATGGAATGTATATCTTGGGAACAGCAGTTATTAGTAAAAAGTTTTACTAATCATCAAAGTAACTTAAAAGCAAACTATCTTCTATTATGGTAGTGAATCTGACCAAGGCTGAGCCTTAGAGTTACTTGGTGTGACATCTCTCAGACCAGTTCCAGTTGGTTAAATTTAGAGCTAAAGAGCAGTTTCTTACATAAATTTAAGAACTGTGAAGAAACTAAACACATTCATAGTTTTTTGGTCACTAACCTATGAAATGCAGGACTAAATATTTTCTGCCATTTTTCACAGATCAAAAGATAGATCTGAAGAAAATAGGCACAGATGCAGGGAAACAGATGCCCAAGACTTGTGAGAGAAAAACCCAAATGTGACTGAGTGTGCCCTATTTTTATCCTTAGTTTCATGTATGTTTAGGGCCTTGCAGTTTCCAACATGATGGCCAGCCACTGTTGCCATAAAATAGATCTATTATTATTTTTTTGAGAAGTTCTAGGGTATAAGAAAGTGTCTGTCAGCTTTGAGCTCTCAGGAAAGTACTGCAAGATAATAATGCATTTTATTTTAACTCCAAATCAAATGTCTTTAACTTCCATAACAACATGTAAAGTAAGATTCACTTCTATGAGAAAGTAGATATTGCTAGCTATAAGGAACCAAGAATGATTGTTTTTAAAGGTCAACATAAAGGCAAGAGAATACATTTGAAGTACTGGCATTCCGCGGAAGTTATACATTTAGAGCCGTGTCATCATGGATTAGTTTCAGGTCCTGTTTATCACTGATATTTACTAGGGCAGCTTTCTTTATTACTTTCTGATTTATGATTAATGAGTTGGTTTGGTATGTTAAGCAGTTTGTGCAATTGTCTATATTTAGTGACACTTGAAGGGGCCTTACTTTCCTCCTTTACCTCACACTTTAAATGGAAAAATCTCTGGTGGCAAAACTCTGACTCCTGGAATATAAAAATAAATAAACACATTCTTTCATTCTTCACTCAACTCTCAAAAAGGAAGCAGTACTTCAGCAGCTATTCTAACAGGCAGCGTTTTGCTACATATTTTCCAGACCTGATTAGAAAAGCTACAATATGAATCCCCAGGTTAGGTCTCTTTAGAGTACCAAGAAGACTGTTGAAAGCTATTAATTTATTTATTTAACACTGAGTCCATGTGCTAAATAACTGTACTCAGCAAGGAGACAGAGATGAGTGCAAAAGTCCTAAATTGCTGGAATGCTCCACATGTTCTTAATTGTCTCAAGAGGCAAATCAAGTGTATGATTTACCCAACTTCATTCATTTACCTCTTTTTAATGGTGCCAAATGCTCATAAATTATATTTATCTTCATCAACTGTCAAAAAAAGTTGTTTGAGAGGGAGGAATTAGTACATGGGGGATTCTTTTTTCATGTATATTTTGGCATCTGAGAATCTACACTGAAAAAAACATTAGGGAACAGATTTTGATAGCTAGTATACAAAGATCAAATCTTAAAATCTGGACAGGCCTCTGCCAAAATAGCCTTTGAAACTTCAAAAAGGTTCTGAGACTTTTAAGAGCCAAGACAGCTTCTCTTCCTGGCTTCCAAAAGGGAATACTATTTCCGTAAGTTTCGTCAGTATTAGGTCACTGAATTTTTTTCTTCATTACATAACTTCAATAACTAAAGCTAAGACATAGTAGGCCCTTCCTTTTCAGACTAAGATCTGATCTTTATGTGCTAGCTATGAGAATTCTGCTTTTTGCTATTTTTAGTTTAGAGTCCCTGAAAAAGACAGAAAAATTATATGAAAAAAATTTCCATGCACTAATTTCTCCCTCTCAAACTTCTTTTTGACAGTTGATAGTATATATGCCCCCTATTATTTGCAGCTTATTTTATTTTTTTTTCACAGCTCCTATTTCACAAAGAAATAGTGATACTGTATTTATAATCAAATGATGAAGCAGGTGATAAAACTCTCAGACCTAAGGTAATCTAAGGACAATGGAAGTTTACTAGAAAATCTCAAAGTGGACTCTTCTGGAGCCACTACTGAGGCACGTCCATTAAGGTGCTGATCCAATTATAACAAACTTAAGTTTACTCTGCTTCAAATCATCAAATCATGTAGTTTACTCTTCCTGATATTACTGTAAGGAAAGTGAACAAAAAATTATGCCTGAGTTTGAGACTGTGATTATGAATTTAATACTTCCTTACTTGTTTATACTTGTTTAGAAATATTTACTGCTTAGCCTTAAGGACTCCTTGTAAATACAGCCAGCCACATTTTTTTTTTTTTTTGGTACCAATGAGCTACATCTCCAGCCCCTTTATATTTATTTTATTGACTGATTGATTGATTTTTTTTGAGACAGAGTCTCACTACTAAGTTGCAAGGCTGGCCTTGAATTTGCAATTCTCCTGCCTCAGCTTCCCAGGTTGCTGAGATTACAAGGTGTGTACCACCATGCCTTGCTCAGCCATCCACATTTTTTTCATTGGCTGGGATATATACATTTTAGAAATAGGTAGATTTATTTTTTTCCCCTCCAAGAGTGTCTTCTGTGCTCTAACTCAAGGCTGCTTTTATAACTCCAGACATTTTCAGATTTTCTTGGCAGGCAGGAACTTTGTAGAAACAACAGAATTTCCTGGAATGGGACAAGGCATCCAATAGGGCTAATGCCAAAAGTTAAGGTCATTTGGAAAACAATACATGGTTCAGTATGTGACTTATAGCTATAATTAACATAGTTAAACACACTACTGCATTTATGATCAAATTGGTATCTGAATTTCCAACAGTTGTATGTTGATCTGAAATGTTAATTATGATGGTAAATGTTCAAATAAAGCTAGAAAATATTCTATTAATTAAGGATGAAGATTCAGAGACAAGAAGATATATATAATGTTTTGGTTTTTAATAAATTTTTCAACATCATATACATATGTTCACATTGCTTGAAATATCCCTGTAAAAAGGGACATTGCTAAGATCTGCTACATGAACTAGAGGCAGTAGGTTATGTACATTTTCTCCTGGTGCCAGCTCTTACTCCATCACTGCACTCCTTTGGAGTACACCATGTTGCTGGAGAATGGCTAGACAGATGACAGGAAGACAGAATTTGTAGTTGTGACCTTGCTTCTAGCCTGGTTCTACCAGATACTAGTTGTGTGACCTTAGATACATAGGCTACTTCTCTGAGCCTGTCTCACCTGTAAAACAGATGGACAGGAAAGAAATGATCTCTCACTTGGTATAAGGAATGGAAATGCATTAAAGCTTAACAACATTTTGTAAACTTTAATGAGCCACATTACACATTGACCATTTGAACATTTACCACCATAATTACATCTTAGGTTAATGTGGCTAACATGTTACTCTTTTTTTTTTTATTATTTTATTTTATTTTTTTAAAGAGAGAAGGAGAGAGGGAAGAAGAGAGAAAGAATCAATTTTATTTATTTTTTTCATCTGGCCTTTGTTTCTCCAAGACTTAGTTATATATGTGGTGCTGGGGTTTGAACCCTTGTCTTCACACATGCACACAAATGTTCCAACCACTGAGCCACTGCTCCAGCCCCTGACATGTTACTCTTACATACTGATTAAAAATGTTTTTTAAAAAATCAGAATTGTGTATCATTTTCAGTGTTCGTTACTCATCCCAAAATAAAGATTCTGTCTATATTATGTTCTGAAGCTTAGGAATATATTTTTAAAATATAAAAGCAGAATTTCTTAAAACTATTATAACATAAAAAGTTGAGTAGTAGACTGTCAAAAGCACTTCAGTTAAGGAAAATTTGCATGCCAACTGAAATTCAGTAATTATTCTTAAACCACTGGGAATTCCAAGTAGCACCACAGAAATAGTAGCATAAAGTTCAAATAATGTAAAGCACATGTATGAGACAAAGAATGCTCTGCTTGTAAGATGTGCACATGAAATGGAGAAGCTTGTCCTTATTCTACTGTAACATGGTTAATGTGTAAAGATAGATATACGCACTTATGTTAGAGATTAAGTATCATTCAAGTATTAAACTTCAGATTTTTTACTGTCAACAGGGAGAAAATTAAATACTTATTTATCACTGCCAAAAACGTTCCTATTTCTATCAAATTTGGTCTTAGATATGAATTTAATAAGAAAGCATTCACTATTAAAATTTTAATATAATTAAAAACAATCTGACTAAAGATAGCACTTTATATTCTAAAATAAAGAAATTACTATGGAATCTTGTTGGTTTTTTTTACAGTTATGTTACTTAGATGACCTAAGGTTTCTTAGTACTTGCCTCCTGTAATCGAAAAACAACAGGGATTTTCTGTTCTGTACAGGCAGCTATGAAATTATCAGGGAGTAACTGTCCATCTAGAAGAAACTGGTCATCTTTCCCTTGGTCAATTAGTATGTCCAGCTGAGAACCTGGATAGGACTTCACAAGATGGGTTGCATCATATGCCTGAAAAAGAAACATTGAAAACTAAATTTAAATGTGCCCAAGAAGATACTCTTCTGAATATAGTGTACCAGAAGCAAAAAAAATTCAGTTATTTAAGCTCTAAGGTTGATTACATTAGACATATGACTTTTAAGTTTAGTAATAGAATAGTATTTCTTGGTTATGTTAAGTTAGAAGTAATGGATAATTTTGAAACAAAAATATAAATTAACTACTAGCATAAAAACATAGCCTCAAGAGCATCTTTCATGATATAACTGGAAATTAAGGTTTTATGGTTTTTGTAGTTATATACAGCTATCCATCAGTTATCTATGGGGAATTGGTTCCAGGATTTCTCAAATACACCAATATGTGTAGATGCTAAAGTTCCTTACAAATTGTTATGGTATTTGTATATGACCTATACACATTTTTCTGTATTCTTTAAATCATCTCTAGATTACTTGTAATACTTAATATAATGTAAATGCTATATGATAGTTTATTCTCCACTGTAAAGCCTTAACTTGAGTGGGCTAGGAATGTATCTATGTTGTATATAGCTTTTTAAAAAACTTTAAAAGTTAAGAACAAGAATTAATACAACCACCCAGTACCTACCTTCCATTTACTTTGATCTGGTCCCAAATATCCGCTAAACGCTTTTTTGCCCCAGGGACAGAGCACTGGGTTGCAAACTGGAGAGAATGCTGACACAGACTTCAGAAATAAAGGAAATTTAAAAAATGAGTTTAAATTTGCTAAATCATATATCAATAGATATTTGCAACTTGCTTAAAAACTAACTTGCAATGAAAATCTCTATGAACAATTTTCCTTTTGATATCTTTTAGGCCTCCACCATGGGCCTCTCCATACTATAATCTTTTGTGTACACTATTAAGAGAGCTAATAAACATAGGTGCTAAAATAACATAAAACCATGGATTAAAATTTAATGAAGGTATAAATAAAAGTGTATGTTCAGAGTTTCGACTACTTTTTTCCCCTGAAAATTAATCCATTGTAATATGAAACAGCTCATGCTTACCTTAGTGAACACATTATTAAATCTGAGGCATTATTTCCCTTAAACAGTATCAAGAAAACAAAAGGGAAGAATCCCTTAAATATGACCAAAAATTTTTCTTATTTGTTCAACATAGTCTTACATATTGGAGGGACTCATTTATGACCAAATTTTTAACTCAATTTTGTATTCTGTACAGAGAAGGAATCTCTTAGCTTTAGAATACTTATCAGTATATATATTTAACAATATCTATAAGTTTTTATAAAGGACAAAAAATTTAAGTTTGTTTTTCTACCTCAGACATAATAAACTGCCTTACGTACACAAAATGGAAAGTAAAATCTTTACTTTCCACTATCCTACTATGAAAATGCTGAGAAATATTTTCATTTCTCAGTAGCACACCTGAAGTGATTAAGAAGTCTTTACTACACTTGCCTAGCATGTGGAAGGCTCTGGGTTTGATCCCCATCACCACAAAAAAAAAACCAAAACAAAACAACAATAACAACAAAACCCAACAACAACAACAAATAAGGAAGTATGTCTTTTACTCTTTTCCTAAGGGAATTAGACGAATTAAACAACCCTTACCGTAATGAGTAGCCCTGTGATTTTAAAATCAGAAGTAGTCTTAAGATTATCACTGCTTTGGCCATTCCCTTTCCAGCTCTTGTAATATGCTGTGTACACAATGACACTCTACATGTGGCGGTTATTCAACCTTTGCTCATTTAAAGAAACAAAACTGTAAAGCTATAAAGCTTCAAATGAGGGGAAAGGCTGAGAATGATGTTTTTCAATGAAGCTAACATTTCAATTTTCATTTAGAGGCATTAAGAACAGAGAATTCAGGCTAGAGCAGTGGCTCAGTGATTATAGTGCTTGCCTGGCATGCGTGAGGACCCAGGTTTGATCCCCAGCAGATGAAAAAACTGATTCTCTCTCTCTCTCTCTCACTGTTCCTCTAAAACAACAACAACAAAAACAGAATTCTTTAACTTCTACAAATCACATCTTCCATCTCAGAAAATAAAGTCAATTTTCAAAAGATTCCTGGCAAATGTATAAAGGAACGACATAAACTATCCCAATAACATTAACGAAAAATAACAACCTTTAGGGGGAAAAATGTGTTCAAAACTAGAATCTGAATAAAAGTAATAGAAAAAATAAGCTGCATTTTATACTACTTCTGGTAGGCCAACAAGAAAATACTGATGGAATTCCTAGGCTTTTGATTCTACAAGCATGTCACGCAATCAAATTTAATACCCTCTGTCAATACCCTGAAATTCCCAACACTTACAAAAAATGTAGCTGCAATACTACAACATTATAATTTTTATCTTTGAGAGTTCCTAATATTATATTATTTAAGAGAAATATTTATCCAGTTTGGGTAATCTTACTTTGTATTTTCCAGGATTTTTCAAAGCACAAATCAGAGCGCCGTGACCTCCCATAGAGTGGCCAAAAATAGACATCCTTTGGGGATCCACTGGAAAATTGGCATTTATGAGTTGGGGAAGCTAGAAAGAATTTAATAGTAGGATAAAAATTATAAGAGAAAGTTAAGTTTAGATTTTTTTCAAAGTTATATAATTATACAATATTTCCAAATCACTTTCTGAACATGTTTTCAGATGATAAAAATTAAATGACAACAAAACCCAAAACAATTCAGGTAGACAATGGTTATTAACATCACTAGAGAAGAACATAGAGTATAGACTTCTTAAAAAGCAATTTCAGGAAGATGATGCACAAAGTACTTTTAAAATGTTCCAAATTTTAGGCCTACTACTTTGACTTTTTACAATCTATTCTAAAAGAAAAATCCTTAAGGGAAAAAATTAGACACAAAGATAATCAATACAATAACATGTTATGGTAAAAAATATACAGAAAAGCATAAATATCTTATATTAGAAGAAAAGCAAATTATGTCATTTGGCAGAGTATTATTAAAATTAGAATAATACTGGTAAATATTTATTTTATACAAAAAAGCATAAAAATTTTACAACTATATGAAAATTAGCCATAGAAAAAACTGTGCAATGTACTAACATGCAATTATTATTTAGGATATGTTATTAAAATTTTAATCCTGCTTGAGTTTTTCTAATATATGTAATAAAGTCATAAAATTTAAAAAAAGATATGTATATCAATATTATTAATAAAAGTGACATTTATCACTTATCCTTTCTAAATAAGCCCTGTATTATAACTACAAAATATATCTGAATGAAACAACTGTTAGGAAATTAAAGGTTGTTTCTTATACTGTTTTCTTTGATAATTTAGATGGCATGCACAGTCTAATAAAATTATTAAAATCTTTAGATTTGTATTTAGTGTTACTTTTAAACTGCAGCAAATATGATGGCAACACTAGTGAACTTTGAAATCTTCACTAAGGTAATTTAAAAAATGTTCAGATAGATTCACCCTAGTTTCAAATGCTGGGGACTGGAAGGACTTTGTGTCTAAAATGAAACCCTTGCCAGCTGTCAGTCAACAGTTACAATGCTAAATTACTTAAATTACCTCCTCTGTTACGTAAGAGTACATTCTGTAGTTAGTCTTCCAAGGATCTTCAGTGGCATTCACATAAAACCCAGCACCGGTGCCAAAGTCCCAGCTCTCATCTTCTCCTTTAATGTTGCAGCCACCTTCAAGGAAAAATCTCACGCTTTATCTACTCTACGGTAATTTGTTTAATAATGCACTTACATAAATATGCAAATCTATTTGCATTAGAGCTGTTTACTAAATATTGTGAGCTCTCTGCCTTTTGGAGTACATGGTAGGACTGTACTTCATGGCCCTCTTGTGTTTGAATGGTGTCCAGAGAAGTGAGTTCCAGCCAATGAGGTGAGAGCAAATGACCTGACAAACAGAATTTAGCTGCCAAGGTAAGGCACATTATCTTTTTTTTTTTTAAAAGAGAGAGGGACAGTGAGAGAGACAGAGAAAGAGAGAAACAACTTTATTTAGTTTTTCACATGGCCTTAGTCGCTCCAACACTTAGTTGTATATGTGGTGCTTGGGTTTGAACCCGGGTCCTCACACCTGCCAGGCAAGCGCTGAAACCGCTGAACCATCGCTCCAGCCCCCACATTATCTTTTTGTTATTCCACCTATGTATTCTGAATATATGCTTCCTCACTATTTTAAAGTACACGCCCATAAAGAGGTTTAACTTTCGTAATAACTATGTAGAGATGCCTTCCCTGATGACCCTCCCCATACCAGTATTTCTTTAATTCTCTTTATCATTGTGACATGCTTATGCTCAATTTACTGTTTTGAAGAGAAAGTCTCCTAATGTGTTCTGGAATCATCCCCTCTTGCTTCCCCTTTTCACTAAGAGTATGATATTTTAGAGTCATGGTATCACTTGAAAGATTAAGAGATAATAGCAAAAATATGAAATGGATTATAAAATGTATATTTTACTATTTATAACTTAGTCATTAAATATTTAAATTTTTATAGACAATCTCTGGGCTAAGAATACTTACGAGGGCTGGTATCTGGAGCAATAACAACAAGGCCATGTTCTGAGGCAGCTTGATGATAACCAGATTTTGATATAAAATTCTGTTCTGTACAAGTTAAACCTGAAGATCAAAAGTATTATTATCTCATGTTATACTGTGAATAGCTTATAAGTTTCAGTCTATTTACAGTACAGAAAAGAAGCTCACTCAGTATTATCATTATAATTCTGCTTTAGAAATAAGTTGAGTAAGACATTAAAGTTCCCTTTCTTACAAAATTTATAATAGCATTAATCTAAGAACCATCTTAGGTTAAATGATCCCATAACTACTCTTTCTTTCAAAGTCACTTACTAAAGTTTCAATTACTGAAATTCTTTAGACCAGATGTACTTGGGAATTCAGAAATTTTTAAACTGTGAATGGCAACATGGGGCATCTGACCAACATGAAAAAATACCCGTGGGGTTTACTTCCCAGTAAGTTGAAGGAAGACAATGACAGAACCATTACACCAATTGTTACAATACTAAAACTGATAAATTAGCTGAACTCATTAATTATATCTGCACAAAAATGTAAATATTCACTGTTAAGTGAGCCTCCATAACACAAAGAAATCAATTTTTTTAAAAGAGAGAAGTACAGTGAGAGAGAGAGAGAGAGAGAGAACCAATTTTTATTGAGTTTTTCACATGGCTTTTGTTGCTCTGACACTTAGTTGTGTACGTGGGTGCTGGGGTTTGAACCCGTGTACATGCTGAGCAAGCTCTGTAACCACGGAGCCACCACTCCAGCCCCGAACTTAGTATTTTTGATATACAGGTAGTTCTCAGCAACAAAATTCAGCCTAATCATATTTGTATTTCTCATTAAAGTAAAAAGAGAACAATGGTGAACTTAACACCTTCCTTAAATTCAGTTTCAGCTTGTTTTTAGAACAGTTTCTGTCATTTTTTTCCCAGTTATGTGCTTTTCAGTCATGTGATAAACAGATGACTTAATTCTCTCACCACAGGTATCTGAGACTAAGATGATGTGAGAATGCCCATTAATGAAACAGCTTTAAATGCTTGAGCTAAACGCCACCTAATCTAACAGCCCTTACCTAGCAGTCAATGCTAACTATTCTACTGCATCTGATAACTAGCAACAGCAAAGCTTATTGAAAGCCATGAGGAAATACGAACTGACTATAAAACACTTTCATAGTTGCTAATTATCCCATAAGAGAGTACAGAGAAACTTAAAAGTGCCCACACACACTGGTTAAATTAATAAACAACAGTAAGATAAAAGTTACAAGGATCATTATGGAAGTTTATGCTTAAACACTGTCAAGACGTGCAGACTTCACCAGTTATGGCAGAACAACAGGTGGTCTGCCCACCACTTTCCTCCCCGTATGTGTTAAAGACAGTGGAGCCATCTCATAACGCAGAACTGTCCCCACTAACATGAAAGTTCAGTAATTTTGTAGACCTCAATGTAAATGTGTTTAAAGGAGGAAGAATAATAGTATATGAAGCATGAGTTCTGGATTTCAGACAGGATCTGTTTCTGAGTCTCTTATTAAGCAACTGTCACTCAAGTCTTTTACTAACCAACTTAAATATTCTTAGTCTCAGATCCTTCATTTGAAAAACAGAGAGAGTACTGCTTCTTTCTATCTCTTAGGAAGATTAAGTGTGAATAGATGTAATGACCCTTGAATTGTATCTGGGACAGTTAGAGTACCTTGTACTTGAGAAATGTAAATCTGTTAGATAACGAAGAAAAATTTTTTTTCTAGTTAGACTGTAAATTTTTTGATTAAAGTAGAGCAAGTAAATTGTAGAGTCAAAGAAATGAAGATAATTCAACCAGAAGGATTACTCTTCAAGATAATATAGATACTAATTAAAATCTACTTGACTGGGGCTGGAGCAGTGGCTTAGCAGTTACTGTGCTTACCTGGCATGCGCAAGTACATGGTGTCGAACCCCAGCACTACATATACAATGAAGTGCTGGAGCAATGAAAACCACATGAAAAACTAAATAAAATTGATTTTCTCTCTCTCTCTCACTGTCCCTCTCTTTATAAAAAAAAATCTACTTGATCAACTGTATATGTGAAGAAATGAATTTTTTTGGTGACAACTTTACTGAACAATTCAATGGCTATTAGTATTTCCACAGCTGTGCAGTCATCGCCACCAATTTCAGAACATGTTTATCACTTCAAAAAGAAACCCTACAGCCATCAGCAGCAATTCTCCATTAGTTCTGCTGGCTGCCTCCTGCCCCAGGCTATGTCACTTACTGCACTTTCTGCCTCTATGGATTTGCCTATTGTGGGCCCTTAACAGTATGCAATCTTTGGAGGATGGCTTCTTTCACTTGGCATGTTTTCAGGGCACACCCATGCTGTAGCATGTACGAAGACTTCATTATTTTTGTTGCTTAATAATATTCTATAATATGGATATATCATATTCACATTTTATTTACATTTCATCAGTTGATGGGCATTCGTTTGTTTCCACTTTTTGTCTATTACAAATAATGTGCTATAAACATTTATATTTCTGTGTGGATATATGTTTTCAATTCTCTTGGGTATATAGCTAATAAAGGGATGTTGTGACAGACACCTTGACTTGTGAAAGATGACAATCACCACATAGGGACTATCTTTGAGAATTTAGTGTGATGTTTTGATTTTGCCTAAATTTTAGCAACTTACTGGTAAGTAAACATTCTGAAATTCTTGTCATCATTTCTAAAGTACACTGGTCAGATCTTACCTTGTTTCAGAGAATCAAGACTTAATTTTCAAGGTCTACATGTTCTTTAGCATCTCACTAAGGAAACTGTCCTGTCATTTGATGTAAACAAATAAAAATTCTATATTTTATACTCATAAAGCTCATATGATCTGTTTGACAGATTTCAATTTTGATTAGAAATTTTGGGCCTTACTATTATAGTATCCATGACGTAATACCCTGGGAACTTCTGATCTGGGCTTAGTAAAGTCTTTTTTTTTAGTAAAGTCTTTAACCAAAAGTTACAACTTTAGTAGCTCTCACCAGAAGCAAAGCAAAAATAACAGAAGTAATAATTGGATATAGGTCTGAACCGAGTCAGAAAACTTGCTCAGTCTTTCACTTTTATGTGACTTTGGGAAGTATTCCGCTTCTTTGGACCTCAGTTTTCTTTCTATGAATTACATGATATTTAAAATTACCTTTAGCTACATATCATGATGTTTTTAAAAACAATTAAATATCTAATTTTGTTGCTGTTGTTTTTTGCCAATATCTAACATTTTCTAGAAAAACTGGTGTTCCCTTTAGTTACAGAAATACTTTGTTGAGTTAAAATAAGATTTATAACCAAGTCTTACCTTTTAAAGTGAAATATTTCTTCTCATTTTCAAACACTGGTGTTTGGTACTTATTCTTGATGAAGCATACATAGGGAGGATTTAGTAAATAAATGTTTTAAGAACCTATTTTAAAGAAACAAAATAGCTCTCCATGACACAATTTGGTTGTCATAACTCTCTCCTTGTAATGTTTCCTTATAAAGATGAAGTGCTAACATCTTGTAAAAGAGAAATTAACATAGAGGTTTAAATCTACCAGTGTCAAAGTCTTACTCTCTTATAGTCTATTCTACAGTCTAATTAACCATTGATTAAGAAGCATTCGTTTTCTTTGGGTCTTTCAGATTGATGCCAGAGAAGCTTATGGAGGCCACTTAAAATATTATAGAGAACACCTTTATCATGGTGCTCTGGTTCCATCTAATACTATTCTATGTTACTGTCAAATTCTGTACAAACCTCAGAAATGCTTGGGCAGGTTCAAATTAAATAACTTTTCCAAACCCTTCTCATTGAGCCCAAAATTGTATGTTCTCTATTAAATAACTTGGTCTAATTGAAAAAGGAGTAAAATAAATGTAATTCCATAGGTCTGAAGTTATTCTCAAGATAAAATTATAAAGCGGATAATGATAAGCCTCTATTTTATAAGAGGTTCAGAAAGCATACCAGTAAGTCAAAATGAAAAGGTAAGATAAAGCAGTTAAAAGGAAATTACTTTGTAAAACTCAAATGCATAGTACTCACCAGACAACCAATACAGTGCAGGGCACTTTCCACTTTCTGCCTTTGGTGGTAAGTAGACAGCAAATTTCATTTTGCAGTTCAGCTCAACACTATAGTTTTAACAACAACAACCACAACAAAATATTAATGCCCTTTATTAATTAAGACTGAGATAAAATAAGCCCTATGTAAAAAGTAAAATATATAATACAGGTCTAAAAAAGTTGTTTAATATTCAACTAAGTAGTTCCGCCAACATTTAAGGAATACTGTCCCTTAAAGAAAGAATGAACCTAGTTTAGCATATTGATCTATTAACCAATCCGAGGCTCTGCTCTGAACAGCACATAGTTATTTTGGGTAGAATAAATTTTAAAAATAAATGTAGAACTCTGTAGCACTTCTATTATTAAAAGAAAAATAATTGTTCTTATTTCTAAAGATATATGAAATGTATCAGCTTTGATAAAAAATGAATTCCAAAGATCTTAAATTCTATGCTTATTCATGAGCACTGAAAAGTTCCATATCTTTAATTTGCTCTTCCATCACTAAATTTTGTCACAATCACTATTATCACAAATAGTTAAGACAATTTTGATAAGAAAAATTGGACTTTCCCATGTAATCAGGAATTTATGCAACCATGACCTCTAAGAAGTTTTAAATTTACTGCTTCAGAAAAGCTATGTTTTTTTAGTTACACATATACACATTGAATAGTAAGGACAAATACTACATACTTCTGCCAGCTCTGTAAAAACCCAGTTTTCCCCTACCCCATAACCTTTTTCCCCCACATTCCAGAGATGATCAATTTACCTCTTATAGAAAATTCTTCCGTCATTTACCCCCATAACTAAATAACAGGTCTTCATTTGTTTCTTAATTTTTTGTTTTAGTTATTATTTACTGAACTTCCATTATAGAACAATTTTATGTAACTAACCTCCCTGCCTTTGTTCTCTGCACCTCCCTACATTTCTCTTCCCAATATCCTCTCAATATATAATTTTAGTTGATCAATACTGAGAAGCTGTAAGTGTTATTCAGAGATGAGCCATGTATACTAGAACTACTACACTTTCCTTTTAATTTTTGTTTTCAGAGTTTGCAGTTCTTTTTGTTACTTGACTGAGTTGACTTTTTAGGTACAAACTCCTACAAAGGCCCATTAGTGATAATAAGTATTCTGTATGCTCCCTTCCATTCTCTACAAATGTTTGATTTTATTTTTCTATCCTATTTTAAATGTCTTTTCCTGTGGATGATTAGAAGTCATAAACAGTTTCTGGTAGCTGTTTTTAGGTCCCAAATATCTTTACAAAAATTGGGATGTCTTCTTTTATGATATACCACATTAGATCTATGCCCATTTCCAGGATATTTTTTATCAACTGGCCAAACCAAGTGCATAATCTTGTTCCAGCATAGTTGGTGCCTTAAAGTCTTTCTTGTAAATTTTAAAAATTGTTAAGAGCAATAAAAAATGTTTTTTAAATAAGAGAGAAAATACAAAGTAAGTAACACATACATACACACACAAAAAAAAATGTTAAGAGGGTAGATCACGTGTTGAGTACTTTCCCCAGTGACATTAAGGACACTTGAGTTTATTTTATCACTAATTCAACACCAAACCTCCCCCTTCCCTAGTTTCATAAATTTCCTCTCAAGTACAGTTAATTCTATTTCATTTTCTTAAAAAAAAAAAACAACCTCATCAAGCCAGTAAGTACTATTATTTTCTACAATGATGAAAATATTCCATACTGTCCAAAACAGCAACTTCCAGTCAGGTTAGCTAAAGATGTTCTCAGAATTCTTTAATGGTAACACAAAGATTTTGATAAAGTTTTAGAAGGCCACCAACTTGAAGGTATTCTTTGTTCAGTCTCCAGAGTCCAATCCCTACACAATTAAATTTGGGGAAATTGTCAAATAAATAACCAGAAAAAAAGAAAGCACATTCAAAAGTGAAATGATATACCAAAATATATAAAGATCTGTTTAAAACTAGACAAAGCAAATAAAATTGAATGAGAGATATCTAAAATTGTCTGCATCTTCTTAATTGTTACCTGTCATGTTCAAATACTTTCTGCAATCCCCCAAAGCACTTGTTGCTGGAAATCTGTTTCAAAGCCATTCTTCTCCTATTAGTGAAGATTAATCTGATTAATTTCTAAAGACTTAGTTCCTGAAAACCTTGAAACAAACCTGTTTCCAGATCAATTACCTAAACATACAAGTTTTCCACCTAAAATTTCATCATGTCATTTTCCTCTGACAAACTATATTAAGAAACTTTCATATGCATACTTCTATTTGTTAACCTTGCTTCTAGAAAATTTTAATACCTTGGCATATCATTAATAAAACATCAATAGGCTTTTCTGTTACTATTACAGACTGCCTCAAATTCTTCTTTAAAAAATCTCAAGTTACTAAAAGAACAGTTCACTAGATTAAAAAATATTAACAGTCTGCCTGTCAACTGCAGCAAAGAAGTCAAGGAATTGGTATTTTTAATTACGGTTGATTTAAAATAGGAGGAAGGTGATGTGCCAATATTATTTTGATAATAACAGATAACATTATTGAACACTTATAGTACGATAGTTATTTTTCTATATATTATACCAGATCAAACCAGATGCAAAAGGTGTTGCATAAATTTCAGATTATATTTAGTCTATATTTCTCCTTTTAAACAAAAAAAACAAATACCACATAGGCCTGTTATTAGGGAATTAAAAGAACAGCTTATTAGGAAATTTTAAAGTTTGGCATTTAACTTTTCTCTCTCAAACAGATCTTTTTAATTTTCATATAAAAGTAATTTCAAATTTACATGTAAAATGTTACACATTATCTTTTAATAGTAAATACAAAACCATTTTTATTATAAGTACCTGTCGAGAAAAGAGAAAATAAACTGATTCTGATCTTTGCCTCTAAAGGGAGGATTACCTAACTAGTTTTTGTTTTCAATCTATAAAAAAAATCCTTAAATGAAAAATTATCCACAAGATGTTATCAGTTATTATATATTAACTTCAGTTATTGTTATTTATGATTCTGTCTTAATAAAATTATATGGGTAGACATAATTTTTATATACATATATCATGAGATCAAAGAATGACATCTGCTAAATCATCCTACAAGGAAATTTTCTTAAAGCTACAAAGAATATGTAGGCTTTCTCAAAACATGGCACACTGGACACATATGGTACTTAATAATTATTATATCTAATAATTATTGTATTTCTTGAATTTATGAGTAGTATTTTTAAGTTCTTAGATACTATGTGAAACTTCTGAAAAATTAGCTTGTCATTTATTTGTATCATTCCATACTTTGTTATTCATCATTTTTTATAAACCATAAGTAGTCTATTTCTTTAGTTCTTTATATATTCCTTAATTAAAATTCAAAAACAAATATTTTCCATTTGGCCAGAAGAAACATGGTTAAAATACTTTTTTAAAAAATTGGTAGACTGCTTTAAAAAACCTCAACCTTAAGGTTTTTTCCCTAATAACTTATTTTATAAACTATCTTTCATTACAAATGAAGAAAAATGTTCAGTTTAACAAAAAAAGGGACATAAGCTAAGAATTACATATTGACATACTATGATACATGATTGTAATACACTAGGTAGTTATATTTTTCAACAGAACTTTTCTGTGTGAAAACCAGATGTTTTAAACAGTCATTAGATTTTTTTCATTTAACTTTGAGTAACAAACACATAAACAATGAAAATTTAAATTTACCTGTCAAATTGCTACTTGCTTTTTCCTGTCTGCAGCAAAGGGCAAAGGATCCTAAAGAAACACCAAATGGATTATAAACGATTAAGTTTCTTACAGCAAGGTTAAGTCCACTTACATATTCCTAACATTCTTCTCTTCAGGTAGGTGACATTACCCTGGATATGGCAGCATGGAAAATGTAGCGAAAGGGACAGCATCACTTCATCTTGGTGCCTAATCTAATTACATTAATTTAGTCACCTGTGGCATAATGAAGGTTTGGTCAAGGATAGCTATACATACAGATGGTGGTCCTATAAGATTATGATGTGAAAAATTCCTATTGTCTAGTGCACACAGAGCTAAAGAAGAGGCAAAAGAAGAGGAAACCACGGGAAAAGGAAAAGAATCTCCGTGAAAATACACAACGTAAGGTTTGTAGCCTTTTTCAGACCTCAATAAGCTCCTTAAAAAGTTTAAAAACATGGGCTCCAACATTAAAAGGTTTTTGTTAGTAGAGAAGAGTGCTCATGGTGTATTATCTGTTTACAATTAATGATTTTTTAAAAAAGGAAAACCAAGTTAACCACCACAACAGATTTCTGAATAATACCTCCACCTCCTCAACAAGAGTCTCAGACTCCAGATACCTTCTGGAGGTATCTAGAAGAAGGCTGTATTATCTTAGGAGAACAATAGCTCTACATGTGTTTCTGCCCTAAAGACCTTTCAGTGGGATAAGATGTGAAGGTGGAAGACTAATACCGATTATCCTGATCTTGTATAGACCTGGGGTAATGTGTGTGCTTTCACCCTTATATTTAAAAAAAAACTTTAAAAGTTAAAAAAAATAGAAAAAAGCTTATAAAATAAGGATATAAAAGGATATAAGGAAAAAAATTTTATATAGCTATATAACATGTTTGACAAAGTATTATTACAAAAGTAAAGCAGAAAGTTTATAAAGTAAAAAAGTTATAGTATACTATGATTAATTTATTATTGAAGAAAAATACTTCTTAATAAATTCAGTGACTTAATTGTACAGTGTTCATAAAGTCTATGCAGTATCCAGCAATGTCCTAGGACTTGCTGTTCACTCACCACTCACTCAGAGCAACTTCTGAGTCCTTGAAGCTCCATTCACAGCAGATACCATTTACTGGCATGCCATTTTTATCTTTTATATCGTATTTTTATTGTACTTTTCCTATGTTTAGATATACAAATAGTGCTACAGTTGTGCTACAACTGCCTACAGTACTCTGTACAGTAATATGCTGTTAAGCAGCAAGAAGCATAGGCTATACTATCTAGGTTTGTGTAAGTACATTCTATGATATCCATACAACAATGAAATCACCTAACAATTCATTTCTCAGAACATATCCCAGTGTTTAAGCAAGGCATGGCTGCATTTATTTTGTCACAAGCCCTGGGGACTGGTAAAAATCTTTGTTGGAGTAAGCATACTATGAAGACCATTTCCCCCTGCCCCTCCTTTTAAACAAATAAAAAAGATGTTTTAAAGTGTAATTTGGAAGTATAAGATGTAGTAAACTGCAGCGAGTGAAGAACACAGATGGGGACTGAGAGAGTAGAGGAAAATGGATTTATCTGGCTAAGAGTTGTAGGTCAAATTTGTGACAGGAAAAAGTAGGGAAGAGATGAAGGAGGGAGGCAGACTGAGGGTCTACTGGTTTGAACACACAGAAAGGACAGGATGAGAAAACTGACTTAATAAAGTGATATTAAATAAAATATACATATGGAAATTTACATAGTACATATCATGTGCCATTTATCTGATACGTATATTTAGGCTCTAGTACAGATATATACTTAGGGTCTAAAACAGATTGTGTAGAACAAATGGGGTGCCAAAAATAGGATGAACACTAAAAAACAAAACAATTCTCCCCCATGAAAGGAGTATCCACTTGTTCTAGAAAGTTCATGAACATAAAGTTTTTAGGGAAAAAAAAAAGTTTCTCTCAATGAACTGAACATGGTTTGAAAATGTCCAGCCAATCAGGTAAGAACCCTTAAGAAGGTAAGTTGTCTTTATTCACAATGTATACATTCTTTAAAAGGTCAAATTGTCAAATCTTCAGGTTCTCTTTTCTTATTGAAACTAAATGTCACTCAGACATATACTTTTTTAATATTTTGACCTATTCTTTCCATCTTCCCCTGACTTTCAAAAATTCTCTATATAACTTCAGGTTGAGCATCAATAATGCCCAAATCTGGAATCTGATATGCTCCAAAATCTGAAACTTAAGTGCCCACATGACACCTTAAGTGAAAAATTCTGCACCATGATACTTTTGTTTCATGAACAAAATTATCTAAAATACTGTATAAAATTACCTTCAGGCTTTGTGTATAAGGTATACATGAAACACAAATGAATTTTATTTTGGTTCCATCGCCAAGGTATCTCATTATGTATATGCAATAGTTCAAAATCTCAAATTCAAAACACTTCTGATCTCAAGCATTTTGAATAAGGTATACTTAACTGGTATATGTGGTTTTGGTTCCTGTTCTGACTACCTGAATTTTTATCCACTTATTTCCACTGTCCTACTCTACTGGTTATTAACAACCTAAACAGGTCTCCCCAAATCAACAAACTGCAGTGCCCCAACTACTGACTACCCCTTATTTGTTCAAATGTTCTCCTCACTGAAAACTCATGATCTTCCTTTCCTATTCTCTTCACAAGCTCTTTCCCTCTAACTCTCATTTGCTAAATTTCAATTCCATTTTCTATGTGGAAGAATCTAAATGTGTATCTGTATATTTAATCTTTTTTTAAGCACTAGTACGGGAGTTTAAACTTGTTTTGGACCCTTCTACCAAGATATATCATCAGTTATAAAACTTAATGCACTTAAAATTAAGCTTGTCTCTTACCTTCAAACCAACTTTCCTTTTTCTTTACTTCCCTTTTACTGATCCCTGCCTGTACAAACTAATCGATATTTGAAATACCTCAACACTGCCCTTTTTCCTGAATTCCTACTATCATCATCCCAATTATATGTAAGAAATTAAAATTCCGCCTACTTTACTTCTAGTATGTCCCAGTTCAATAAATACTGTAAAGACGCCTAGGATTTTACTCCATTTAGCTTACTCAGTGGACCCCAATAAATAGCTCGTTTTCGGTCCTAGCAGGACCTACAGGAAACTGTTAGTTATTTCATTTAAATGCTGTCTCCCTAATGACCCCATCTGAAAGGATCTTCAGCTCCCTACTGAACTCTGATCATTTTACAACCTGAACTATCAGAGATGCAGGTTCCCCTTGGGCACCTCCTTGTGCGCTTGCCTGAACGCGTCCTGGGGTGGCCTGTCATGCCCCGCGGCTTGTCCAGGCCAATTCCAGCGCCCCTAACCAGGCGGGGAGACCCGTTTCCTGGGTAGAATGGGATCGCTTCTGCCGCGCGCGGTGGCTGCGCTCGGGAGAGCGGGAGCTGTCTTGTAAAAGGGAAAAGGCTGCACAGTGTAGTCGGCTCTAGACACACAGGAGCTTCCCCGGGACGCAGCACCACGAACGCCCCGGGTCACACATTGTAGGGAGCTCCGCGAAGGGAAAGGGATTAGGGCGAGGCACCGCGCCTAGGAACGAGGTCCTGGCCTCGCGCCACCGCTTAGCGGCGTTCCGGCCCGGAGCTGCCTTCTCCGAACTCCTGCCTGTCGCCATGCGCCACAGGCCTCGGCGTCCGTCCCGACCAAGCCCAGGTCGCCGCTGCTGCCCCAGACCCACTTGGCCGAGGACGTCCGCAGTTCTGCCCGTTCCCATTCTTACCTACCGCAGATGCAGCGGTGGTGGTGGTGGTGGGGAGAGACCGGGCGGCACGAAAGGGAAGGCGGGGCCTCAATATGGCCGCCGGGGACCTGGACCCGCCCACAGTAGGGCCCGCCCCTTTCCGCCTATCCACGAAGCCCCGCCCTCCTTGGGCCCACCCCTTTCCTTACCGCGCTCTTCCCGGCAGCCTCTTCGCCCCGCCTCTCCGCAGTACGTCTGGGTCTGCAGGGGGCGTTCTGGTTTGGACCCTGACTCCCTGCATGCGCAGACCATTCCTGAGCGATGTCTCCACTTAATTCGTGGAAAGGGTTGCAGTGTACATCTGTGCAGTTACCAAAAATAATTTTAAGACCCACACTGCCCCGCCAAAAATCCCTTCAGTTCACCCACTTGGTAGATTCAGTTAAGAGGTATTTGTAATCTTCAATGGCAGACACGTAGTAGGAGCTTCATCAGTGTCCAAACTTCTCCCTTCTTCCCTCAATACATGTTGAACTGTGCCAGAGTAGTTAGTTGATGATTTACAGCAAATTCCTTTTTGACATTTTGCTTCTCCTGTTTAAACAAACTGATTGTCAGTGTTACTTTGCCTGTTGAAAAAATTAAATATGATTACAAGAGGGCTAAAGTTGTTGTTTTGTTTTGTTTTGTTTTTTCCTACCGTTAGATTGACAGCTCATCCTCCTGGCTCCTTGATTGGGCAGTCAGTGCATTTGCTAAGGGGCCCTAGGTCAGAAGGATCCCATGCTTTGTTTTATTTTTGCAGTGATTTTTGGTTTTGTTTTTTTAACCTGGGCCCTATCTTTTTTGTTTTGCTCAGGACTCTGCAAAATATGTAGCTGGTTTTGCTGGACGGAGTGATTAGTGAAATAACCTCTGTGGAAATAGACATAACTATGAATGAGCTGCCACACAGATTACCTGCCAGTATCTGTTGTGTAGCTCAGGTCCATTTCTGCCATAATGGTACTGAACTAACTTTTGGACCTGTAGATCAATTGGGACTAAGACTGAAAAGAATGTTTAAGCAAAAGTAATGTTTTTATTTTAAGAAAGCATTGAAGTGAAAAATTACTTTTACTTAAGCTGAAGTCCTTTCCCAACAGGGTATTTGTGTTAAGGCAGTGTGATAATAATCAGAACTAAAATTTCTTTCATTAAGCATAAATAAAATTACAATAGATCCAAAAGTTCTATTTCTTTAACATATTAGCAATGTATATTACAGTTTGGCCATGGAAGCAAAGTACACTGAAATCAGAAAGTAAGATTGACTTTTGTGATAATGAAACTATACTAAAAAAAAGATAAATACTAACTACTAAAGAATTAATCCAAAAAGTATCTGTAAATGTGACAGATTTAGGGACTCTCAGTTTGAACTAAAATGAATAAGATGTAATCTTAGGAAGGCAATAAAAATGCAATAAAAATGAGAAAAACTCATCTATTTAAACATCTGTGGGAAAGGAGATTGTCTAAGTCAGCCATGGTTGCTATAACAAAAATACCACATACTGGTTGGCATAACAGAAACATATTTCTTACCATTCTGAAGTTTGGGAAGTCCAATATTAAGGAGCTCATCAATACACTTTCTGGTGAGGACCCTTTTCCTGGTTTGCAGAGGATACCTTCTTGCTATAACCTGGATTGGGGAAGGGTGCAAGCTACAATCTTTTCATTTTCCTATAATGACACTATAGTTCTATTAGTGAGAACTCTACCCTCATGCCATAATTAACTCTCAAATGCTCACCTCCACTCTAAATGCCATTAGATTAAGGATTTAGGCCTCAATATATGAATTTTGGGGGAACACAAATGTTTATTCAGTCTATAGCAAAAATAATTTTTAGAAAATTTAGAAAAGGCATTCTTTATACATGGAGAATGATACATTGGACATAAGATATGCTATTTGAAAAGTATTCTTGTAGCTTTTCCACAGACTGGAGTAGGGTTTCTCATCCTTAGCACTATGGATATGTGGGGTCAGATAGTTCTTTCCTGTGAGGAGCTATCCTGTGCAGTGTTGGATATTTAGTAACATTTATGCCCTCTACCAGGTAGAAGCCAGTAGTGTCCCCAACAAACTTCCATTTCCAAAATGTCTCCAGACATTGCCAGATGTCTACTGGAGGAAAGGTGAAATGGAGATCCAGGACTGGAATCTAGTAATCTGATTCTAAAATATGTGCTTAACCCCTAAAGGCAATGTCTTGGCTGGGTCTAGTAATATGCATTTTTAAGAATCATATCATGAATATTTTGCATAGGAGGTCAGTGGAGAGTACCACAAAAAATTAATAGGTCATAGAATTTTATTTTCATTTTTTGAAAGGTAAGTCAGAATCAACTGTAAGGTAAAGTACAGGATCCAGAGCATGTCTGTCTAAGAGAACTTTCTGCAATAATGGAAGTGTTCAGTGTCTGCACTCTCTAATACTACTAGCAATCATTCAGTAATTGAAATTTGGTAGTGCTACTGAGAAATTGAAGTTTTAATTTTATTTAATTTTAAATAATTTAAGTAGCCATTAGTGACTAATGACTACTCTATTGAATAGTGGATACCTAGAACTGTAGAGATACAAATAATTTATAAAAGCCTCAAATTAGTATTGCCTTCCCTTGCCTGTATTTCACTGTTTTCAATAAAATAAAATTATATTTCCATCTTTTACGAATCCAGTTTGATTCCATTTCAATTTTAAATGAAATTCTATTCATAGTAACACATGTAATGTTAATTTTATTAATAGCAAAGATATCTAAAAAGTAGAATGCTTAGAAAATGTGGACTATTGCAAAAAAAATGGTCAAATCACCAATAATCCTACTATTTAAAGAGAACGTCTATTTAAAATGAATCAGAGGTGATTCATTTCTGTTGGACTTTTCAAAGAGTAGTTTGTGGATTCACATAAGAATTTCAAAATTTAAATTTATGATATATTCCTACAAGAGGTATCACTGGGTGAATTGTTTTGCGTATTTTTACTTCTCTTGAAACCTACCACCCATTTGTTTTTCTAGAAAGTTCATAAAACTCAAATGCAGCATTTGTTTATCTTTCTCATTTTTACAAACTCAGGTCATATTATATATAAATATAAATTATATGTATATATTCTTTAAAACTGCTCTATTTGTGCACAGAGCAAGGATTCCTGCAAGGTATATTTCCTGGAAATACAATTGTCATTCTGCACAATACGTACATTTAGAATTTTGATAAATCTACCCAAAATCATTTTCATAAGGGTTTGCCAGTTTATTCACTTTTTACAGCATATTAAATAACATATTTCTTCTCCCCTTTTCTAACACTGATATGCATTTGAATAAAGTTCTATGATAAAACATTTTTCTACTCAGGAATTTTTAATAGATGCATAGTTTTCCATGCATTCCATAGGACATATTTTACAACTCTTGTCTTGTTAAGCATTTAGGTTACCCCCTAATTTTTATTATTATCAAGAATTCTATGATGTTTCCACAGTAAATAGACCTTTGTTCACCTTCTTAATAATGTTCTGAGGATGTAGTCCAAGAAGTGGAATTGCTAAATCAAAATCTATTCTCCTTTTTAAAACTTTTGATAAAAATTGCCAACCTATCAGCTGCAATATTTATGTCATTTTATATCTCCACCAACACATTCTGTTCATTCCTTATCCTCCTTTCATCAGGCAGTATTCTTCCACAGTGAGAACTTTGTATTTTGTAATGTGTTACACAAATTCCAGGCAGGAATTCATAAATCACATAGAAATCTTTAGCTCTTTAGTTACAATTCTCTGGGAACAGATATTGTGATGAATGCAGTGTCTTTTTGATGTGGACAATATGTTCATGATGATAGAAACCTCTAGACTTAGTCTTTATCACCTGCCCTTATATCTCTGTCCTGTATAGAGTGTGTTTAAAGAACAATGCATTGATAGTATTTTCTTATACACATAGCTGAAGTAAGAATATATAGAATTTGAAATAGCTCTAAATAGTATTTATAAAATAGTGCAATGACAACTAGTAAGGTCTACTATAGGTATTTCTCTTGGTACCAGAATCTAGATATAAGTTTGTTTTCCTGATAATTATTTATACTCCTTATTTATCTTTTCTAGGGGGATGTTTTATTTTTAATATTGCATTTAATATTCTTTCAATAACTTTTAGAAGATGGAAAGGAATAGTCAAATGATAATTTAATCTATAAAATAATGTCTTTAATTTGTAATATTAGTGACTTTGGGTCTGGGCTGAATATCAGCTCAAAGTAATCTGGCTCTAAATTAAATACTGGGTGAATCTAATTCCTAAGAGCAGACCAACGCTTGCAAGAGAAGCAACATCTGTCTATGTCCATTCCTTGGACCCTAATAGGTATTTGACAGTGATCTTTCCCAGCCCAGACTAGCTCAGTTGAACTTGAAAGGCATAGCCAATATCTCCCAATAATTGTTAAATGTTGGCCTTTTCTAATCTCCCTCCGATTACCCTAAACCAGACAACTTGGAAGTCAGTGGTGTTGTGTGAACACTCTAGAAACAGGTTGTAAGTAGGAGACAGTGGTAATGAGTAAATGTAAAAATACTTTTATTGAAATCCATAAGGGAAGAAGAGAGAACTTTAAAAAATATTTGAATAATGGAGTTTGTAGAGATAAGGTGAGAAGGATATATAATAGGAGAGAGGGTTATAAACTGGAACATGATTCAAACTAGAAGAAAATGGAAAAAATGCTAACATTATTTTGAACTTATTGGAAATAATAAGGAAAATAGTGATAACTTTTTATCATTTTGTCTGGATTGAAAGATATAAAAAGGACCATTCTTGAAAAATTGCCAGAATTTCTGGTGGAAGAAAAGATTTACTGGCTTGTAGTTTCAGAGGTTTCAGTCCATCATTGTTGGCTGTGTTTCCTGTGACAAGGCAGCAATCAGGGAGCATGTGACAGAGAAATTTGCTCACCTCTGGGTAGCCAGGAAGCAATGGGAGAAGTGGGAGGGAGGGGGAGAGAGAGAGAGCAGGTAATAATGAGAGAAATGCTATGAGGCTGGGGTCTCAATATCCCCTTTCAAGTGCATTCCCCCAGTGACCTTTCTTCTGTTAGGCCCCACCTACTAAGTGTTCCACCAAATCCCTGTGGCTGCACATGTTGGCAAACAAGCCTTTAATACTTGAGTCTTTGGATGATGCTTCAGAGCCAAAGTATAACATGGCCACTAGTAGATAAAATTAATTTGCATTACTATGAATAGGAATAATTTGCATTGCAATTAACTGGAATCATTTACATCACTATGTTTTCTATACCTAACCTTTACCCTGCCACAGTTGCAAAATAGCATGGACTACGGAAGGTGAGGCACAGGTGCGCATCCTGCTCGTTCAGATAACACACAGAGTACCCACTGGACTGCTCACTTTCACTGAAGTAATCCAATCATTTATTCTGCCTGTTTTAAAGCAGTGGACAGATTTTCATAGTACTAACTAATTCTTCACTAGGAGTATTTATGTGCTTGTTGCTTTGTTTCTACCTCTACCATGTGTCTGGGCTTGGTACCAGAGAGATGGAATCATGTGGATTCAGTTTGCCAGGTGAAAGGCCTAGTATAATACCACCAGAGACAGGAATTTAAGACCTACAATGAGAATGCAGTTAAACAAAATGAAAACAAAATCTCTATATAGATTTAAAGAGTCATCCAGGTGTGGTAGCACATGCCTGTAATCCCACCGACTTGGGAGACAGGCAGGAGGATCATGAATTCAAAGCCAACCTTAGCAAATTCGCAAGGCCCAAAGCAACTTAGGGAGACCCTTTATCAATATATATGTATACATATTTAGTAAAAAATATATTTAAATATACATATGTGTATGTGTATGTATATATACCCATGCATATGTTGGGGAAGTGACTCAGTGGTAAAGTGGCCCTGGGTTTGTCCAGGGTACCAAACAAAAAAGAGTCTATGATTTTAACCTCCTAAGAGTGCCCCACCTCCTATTCCCCAGATCCTCAAATAGTGATCTATGTGTACAATCCCATAATGGTTACTGTGCATGTGAGAAGACTGTGATTGTGTGTGTACAGTCTATGGTCTTGAACAATCTCTGCAAGGGAAATGATCCTTTCAGAGATATGGGCTATTTTAGCATCACTCCATAATATGGGCACAAAACCCAACATAATTCAATTATAGTGTACATACTGTCCCAACAAATAAAAATAAATATCCATACCAATCACTTGGATACTTCGTTCTTTTAGTGAAAGAGATCAAGTTCTTCCAGAAAGCAAATATCTCCTGGGAGGATCATTTATGCTTTAATTAGTCCTTAAATCAGTGCTTCAAACTGTCTGTGGTGGATGAATACGTAAGTATAATTTCCAGTGTCATGGACCAATATAATAATAGCAAATTTCTAGAAAATAAAATAAAAAATCACAAGTGCAGAAATATAAGTTCTAATTTTTAATGATTAGATGTCAACAGATATCAATTACATTTTTGTTAAATATAATCAGAACAAAGAGACAAAAAGAAAATAAGTCCTGAAAATTTATTTTGTTCAATGTGTTCATGGATAATGAAGGAAGTACTAGTTACTTTTTAAATTCTACAATCATAAGTAAGCTAAAAGTTGAGTCAATACTGATTTCCACATTTTGAATGCCTACCTGCATACCTTGAATGAACACAATATGTATCTGTATTATAAGCTTTAATGTGACAAATGAGTTTGCTTTTGTTTTGTTTCTTCACACAGGGGCTAAAGGACTATCTAAATTGTTTTTATAATTTGTTTTACAAGCACCAAGGTAGAGAACCCAGTCTCACAGAGGTATTATTGCAAGAGTGGAAGAAGAGACTTTAAAGGGATTTCAGTGAGCTTGGCCAATTCATTGTTGGGTAACTTTTTACTATGACAGAATCAAAAAATTACATTAAAAATTGCATAAATAATAAAAAGTTTCTTTCTGAATGTCCTTTTTGCTCTAATAGAGACATTTAATACTTAATTTCTGAAATAATCTGGAGCAATGATAGAAAACAAGAAAATAACATCAACACTAGTGTCAATTCCATAGCTCATATCTAAATTATATCAGTTTTCTTTTTGATTATTCAAAGTGTGCATTATATTTGTGCATGGGCGAGTATGCACACTTGTGTGTGTGTTCTCCACCTCCCAGTACAAGATTACACACTGAATTGTGGTATCTCTTTAGTTTCCTTTAATCCAGGGTAACCTCAGATTTTCTTTGTCTTTCTTGACTGTGATTTTTTTTTAACAATACAGGCAAGTTATACTTAGAATATCCTTCCATTTGATTACTATTAGTGTCATATACAGAGAAGGACTATCTTTTTTATGACAAAAAATACAGCGAAGCTCATTTCTCCATGTATAGAGTTATAAAATAATAACACATAGTAACATAGTTACCTAGTTTAGATAATAATTTGAAACTCTCAAAAATTAAGCTTAATTCAAAATTAAAGCAACAAATAACATCAAAGGTTTAAATATAAAAAATAAAAAATAAAAATAAAAAAATAAAAAATAAAACAAAGTACTAGAAGAAAAAATGGATAATTTTTAAATGCTATTTATATTATTTGTGCTGTTTAGGTGGAAAAAGTCTAAGCATAACTCCAAATTTAGGAGTCAAAACAAAAATAAGCATACACACATACATGTTAAATTTGACTACACTAATAATAACAGTCCTGCAGAGGGGAAAGCACCATAAGTAAATCAAAAAGGGAAAAATTGAAAAATATGTTCAGTTTATATCACAAATTAAGGTTTCATCTCCCTAATAGGTAAAGAGCTCTTAGGAGCCAGGTGCACACCTGTAATCCCAGGGATTTGGGAAGCTGATATAGGAGGATAGCACATTCAAGGCCAGCCTCAACAACTTAGGTCCTAAGACCCTGTCTCAAAATAAAAAATAAAAAAGGATGGGGATATGGCTCAGTGGTAGAGCACCTCTGGGTTCAATCTCCAGTACTGCCCACCCCTCCAACAAAAGCTCTTAGGAATCAAACAAAAAAAGATCGGCCCCAAATACATGTGATTCATCAAGATTTTATATGCTCAATGTCACTTATAAGAAGGAAAATTCAGGGACTGAAGCAGTGGTTTAGCAGTTACAACAATTGCTTGGCACGTGTGAGTACACGAGTTCAAACCCCAGTAGCACGTACACAATGCTTGGAAAACTAAAAGCCACATGAAAAACTAAATAAAATTGATTCTCTCTCTCTCTGTCCTTCTCTCTTAAAAAAAAAAAAAAACAGAAGGAAAATTCAAATTAAAACCATTCAGACCCCATTTCCCACCTAATTATTAGGCAAAGCTTTGGTTGGCCAGGTCATGAGAAGGAAATTCTTTCATGTGCTGTTAGTGAGAACGAAATGTGGAACAGATGCTGGGAAATAGTGATATTATATGTGACATTTATCTAAGTACAAATGCATTAATATTTTGACCCAGTATTTTTCTTATGATACTTATCAGAATTACAAATGCATTAATATTTTGATCCAATACTGATGGAATTTTCCCTACAGATATAACTTCAAATGTATGAAATACTATACCTTAAAAGTAGTTTTTGTAGCTTTGTTTATAATAGCAAAGCAGGGAACACAAACCAAATATCTTCCAATAAAATCCTATTTAAATTAAAAATGGTACATCACAAAATGGGATTATGGACAGGTTTATGTAAGAATAATGGAGTTCTCTGTGTACAAGTATTCACTGATCTCTAATTTGAAAAAAGCAAAGTATTTATATAAGCAATGACTATTGGAAGGATACACAAAATGCAATAAGGGGACTGTATACCATATACTATAGAAAGTGAATGTAAAGGAACGGTAAGCAATGAGGTTCCTAATTACATTGGTTTGATTTTTGAAACATGTGACATTTTGTCTGAAAGATCTGCTTTTGTGTAGCTGAATCAAGTTTTATTACAAGAGATGACCTTGTGCTATTGAGACTACGTGCCATGGACCTTTCCATTTGCTTTTCTACTTTAGATACAAAGAATGGACATTTTATCATATATATTACCTTTTTTGTCTTTGAATATAGCCATACACTGTATTCTGGCTTTTAATTTAAAAAGTACATGACTAATTCAGGTAATGCCACCAATTAGTAAAGAAGATACTATATTTACTATGAGTTATTATTTTTTTTAAAGAGAAAGGGACAGTGAGAGAAAGAGAGAGAGAGAAAGAAAGAGAGAGAGAACTAATTTTATTCAGTTTTGCATGTGACTTTTGTTGTTCTAACACTTTACTGTGTACATGGTGCTTGGGTTTGAATTTTTGTCCTCACGCATGCCAGGTAAGCACTATAACTGCTGAGCCACCTCTCCTGCCCCTACTGTGAATTATTTTTTAGCTGTTGCTAGGTCTGTTATTTCCTTGTTTTTAAGTTTTTTGAATAAGTTGTTGTTGGTTAGCAAAAGAGTATATGCATACTGAGAAATATGTATTTTTATGAATACTTGAAAAGTAGACTGTTGAGAGAAATATTGGTTTGTGTCTAAAGTTTCTGCCTCTCATCCCTATGTTGCATCTGGCATTGGGAGACCAGGTTATAGCCATGTCTTGGATAAGAGAAGCCCGTGAGATGAACACTGTCTGGCTATCATGTATGTAAAGGAAAAGATCTTCTAGAAACATAAAATTGGGGAAAATATGCACTTCACCAGTAAAATGCATAAGAATAAACTGGGTCATAAATGTAAGAAACCTATACGAGGAGAAAGTTCAAAATATAAAACATTACTGAGACTATTTTCCTGGGAAGAAAAATAGTTTAAAAATGTAGATTCCTTCCAAATGGACTTAAAACTTTTGTGCAATCCTCATCAAAATTCCAAGGGTGTTCTTGTGGAAATTGGCAAAGCGAGTAAAGTTTCATCTGGAAGAATAAGAATTAAAAATCTACTATAAAAATATAATTAAAAAAATCAAGATGGATTGATAGCTAGTTACAGAGATGGATTGATAAGAATAAAGCAAACATGGCTACATGTAGTTTGAGGAGCCACTGACACTTGTAGGGTGTTTATGTACATATAAATCTTTCAGTTGCTGTTTATGTTTGAAAATTCCCAAAATTAAAATAAGGCAAATATCTGCCACAGCTCCCTATTTATATTACAATGAGATCAAATGCCTCTGCCTGGCTTTTATAGTGGATTCACACTGTGTTGTACCTGTCCAACCTTGTTTTCTACTATTCTCTATCAAGCTCTCTGCTGTAACCAAGCTGATTTCCTCACTGTCCCTCACTCCTGCTGTGCTCAATTTTGCTTTTGTTCCTTCTTCTCCTGCCTAAGATGCCCTCATGCCCCATTTCCGCACCCGCCCCCAACCTCAGCAGTCTTCCATCCAGCCCTCAGTCTGGCTCATGCTGGTCTACCACAACACTTAGGATTTAACAGAAACTGCATTCTGCCTTACACGTGCACACCTACGTTTTGGCCTCTTAGTCTAATCTTACATAATTGTGAACTCATTCTCATACTTCTTTGTGTTAGTTAGCATCTAGCATACTACTGAGTGGGAGATGATTAATAATTTCTGGTTGGCTGATGGATTATTAGTAACCATAGTTATGAGTTTAATCATTGAATGAATCAATGAGGTTTCCTTCCCTTGCACATGCAGTGATGTCTGCCACAGTTATGGTGTCTGGCCCATGGGAGAGTCTCAGTAACTTTTGAATGAAAAAAACAAAACAAAACAGCAATAAAAACAACAACAACAACAAAAACCACTTTTTCCCCACTCTTTGCTCCTTCTCTATTGAATATTTTTTTTACATCTTATGTCTACTGAATAAACCAACCTTCCAGTTACCATATACTACATAGAAATAAAGAAATAAATAATCAAACTATGCATTCACTAGGAACTTTGTAAATGTCAAAGTTGGGAGCACTTCTAAAAGTCTAAAAGGGGTGCTTGCTTGTGGTTACCATGAAATGAAGGGTAGGTTGTGTATTTGTTTCCTCATGCAGATGTAACAAATTATCCAACAAATTTAGTGGCTTCAACAACACAAATTTATAATCTTAGAGTTCCAGAGATTGAACATCTAAATATGTCTTTCAGGGCTAAAGGCAAGGTGTTGGAGGAGCTCCTTTTATTCTGGAGGGTACGAAGTGAATGTCTGCTTAGTATATTCTGCAACAGCAGAGAGCCAAGTGTGGTTGGACAGAGTCCGGAGCTACATGGGAGACCTCAGAAAGAGAGGGACTGGGGCAGAATATAGAATTCCTTGGACTTCCTGCATGAAATGGGAAGCCATGGAAGTGTTTGAGCAAAAGATTGGTTTTTAAAGGACTACTCTGGCTGCTATATTTTGAACAGACTTTCTAGGTGGGGAAGCCAGAAGACCAGGAATGGACTACTGCTGGCATCCAGGTGAAAGATGATGGTGGTTTGATGTGGGGTGATGGACATATTTTGAAAATTGACCCAACAGGGTTTCCCAAAGGAGGGATTACTAGGTGTGTGTGTGGGGGGGGGGATTTCTAGGAAAACAGAACAATAGATTTTTTTCTCTTTAAACTCCTGGAGCATGGAAAATGAAATGACTTACACCAAACTGTTGGTAGGAAATAGAAGCACCTATGTGACTAAAAGGGACTTTCCCATTGCACTATGAACTGCCATATATATGAATCTTTTATAAGGACAATATTCTTATGTCATTCACACACCTTTTAAAAAATACAAGTAAGATTGACAACTTTTGCTAAGGACACATTTACCTTCATAGGTACCATTTATGTCAATTTTATCATGAGCTTTGTCAGTGATGCAGGTTAACTGAGACAAGAATTTAGCAACAAGAGTTGGCAAGGACACTGCAGTGTGCTATGGAAGTGTCTGATAATTATGGGTTTATAAAGAAAAATGCAATCAAGAATGGAACAATTAAGTTCATTATTAACTCAGGACTTGGAAATACAGATGCAAGTTGATAGATGTACAATTATAGATCATTGTGCATTTTTCAGAAGGGAGGATAATTTACTGATTAAAAATAAAATAGTGATCAAATCATATGGAGTGCTTAAAGGGAGTGAAGGGGAGTCTACACTGGTTTATTCCTACAGCAGTAGAAAAAAAAAGTAATCCTGCTATTATTGTTTGGATCTGGAATATTCCCCAAAGGTTCATGTGCTGAAGACTTGGTCCCCAGTGCAGCAATGCTCAGAGGTGGGGCTTTTGGGAAGAGATCCAATCGAGAGGATTATGACCTCATCAGTGGATTAACCCATCAATGGGTTCATGATTTGAATGGACTACTGGGAAGTGGTGGAAATTGTAGGAGGTGGGACCTACTTGAAGGGAGTGCATCCTTGGGAGCATGCTTTTGGGGATTGTATCTTGTCTTGTCCCTGACTCCTTCCCCTCTCTCTCTCTTTGAGCTTCCTATCTGACCAGAGGAGAGCAGCTTTGCTCTGCCACCCCTTCTGCCATGATGTTCTGCCTCAATGAAGGCCCAGAAACAATGGAGCCAGTTGACCACAGACTGAAACCTCTGAATCTATGAGTCAAAATAAATTTAGCCTCTTTTAAGTTATTTTTTCTCAGGTATTTTTGTCAAAGTGATGAAAAGCTGACTGACACATCTGTATTATTGGATGGATTCAGTATAGACTTCTTTTGCATTGGTGTGGAGGCACACAGTTAGAACCCACTTGGCTCTATAGATGCCCTTTCTCCAGGATGTCAAGACTTCCCTTGTGTATAGCAACTTTTCTGGTAGTGCTATAGTTTTTGAAACTTTATGCATGTAAATTTAAACTGAATTCTCATTTGAAATTAAGATTTGGTTGAGTCCATGAGCACAAGCATACAAACATGCCTTAAGGTTGTTTACAACTAAATGTAATAGTTTTAGGAAAGTGCTTGATAAGGTTTCAGTGCCCTACCAATGACAGGCATTGTTTTTGTTATGGTTTAGATGAAAGGCCTCCCCCAAAAGCTCATGTGTGAGACAATGCAAGGCTTGGGAGTGGAATTATTGTGTTATGAGAGCCTTAACCCAAACAGTGAATGAATTCCTGCTAGGGTGTGGTAACTGTAGGTTGGTAGGGTGTGACTGGAGTAGGTGGGTCATTGGGAGTGTGCCTTTGGGGTATATATTTTGTATCTGGTGAGTGGAATTCTCTCTCTGCTTCCTGGTGTGATTCCTTGAGCCACTTTCTTCCACCACACTCTTCTGCCATGACATTCAGCCTTACCTTGAGCATCAAGGAATAGAGTTGTCCTTCTATGGACTCAGGCCTCTGGAACCATGAGCCCCCAAATAAACTTTTCTTCCTCTATATTGTTCTTGTTGGGTCTTTTAGTCACAGCAACAAAACAGCTGACTAAAACAATGTTTTTGATCTTCATTTATCTACTTTTGAAGAAATTTGAGGTATTCCAAGACAGATTTTCCAGATATGTGTAATGTGCCCACTTGAACATTTTTAAAAAATCAGTAATTCAAATTGAAAAATTCCTGTTTTTAGTCCAAACTCCCACTGAATGTTCTTTAATCCTTTGCTCCTTCTTCTTCATTCTGGATTGTGATAATCTCCCTTGTCCTAAAACCAAATCACAGACAAGATTCCTTGCTTCTCTCCATGCACAGGTCTATCTTATTGATTTGCCTCTCTGTTTTGTATTATGGTGCTTAGGGGCAGGCAATATATTTGATCTGTTTTTCATAGATCTATAATCCCTCATTCAAAACTGCTGGGGCCCAATGTGTATGCAAATTCAGATTGTTCTAATTTTAGAAAGGAACTCTGGACCTGAAACTGTATGTTCTGAAATACCCCAACAGGACTGAGCATAGCTCCCAAGAACCATATACTTAAATATTTCAGCAGTGAAATATATGAATGATTATAACAAGTGGGATAACTGAAAATTAGTTGGAATCTCATATCAGATCAAGGAAACACAAATGACTTTAGATTAGATCACATGCTGCTACCAATCAATTATTACAATTTTGTTTTGTTTGTTTTGTTTTCAGAGCTTTTTGGCTCTGGGATTGAGGGTAAATAATTTTAAATTCAGGATAAAGATTGTGGGTGGGCCTGTAGTACAATAGTGTCCAGGGGCTAGAAAAGTGATAGAACAATTGCCTGGCATGAGCAAGGACCCAGCTTCAATCCTCAGCACCACATACACAACTAAGTTAAGGAAAAAACAAAAACCAGATGAAAAAATAAACTTATCTCTCTCCTTCCTTAAAAAATAAAAAAGTTTTCATAGGTCTTCACATAACAGTTCTGTTAGCCACAATCCTTCTGTTATCTTGCCAAACAATTTTGGCAGTTTGTGCTTCTCCACCTGTTCCCATTGTTTAAATAAGGTCATGATCTTCATCCTCAGTACCTTTTTCTTCAGCAGCATCTGAGTCAGGTGTCTCTAGAGGAACAGAAATAGGTATATGATTTATTAGATTGGCTTACATAACCAGAGACTGGATAGGCCCACAATGGCTGCCTGCAGGCTGGAGAGCTGGAGGAACCAGTGGCTACTCTGTCAGAGAAGCTGGAGCCTCAGAATAAGAGGAATCAATGATGCAGCCCCACTCTGGGACTGATGGCCTGGGAACTCCCTGGAGAGTCTGTCACCGGGCAGAGTCTGCTTTGGGAGAGTGAAGGAACTGGAGTTTGATGTTCTCAGGTGATTACAGGAGCAACCAAGAACCTGCTTGAGAAGAATTGAGCTTGCATTTGCTGATGCGTCCTTGTTCTTCCAACTTTTGTTCCATCCAAGCCCTCAACATATTGGACTGTGGTGTCCACACTTACAGTGGGTCTCTGCCTCAGCTTGCTGACTCATATGCCAATCATTCCTAGATATATGCTCATCCAGACACCCAGAAGCCTCTTAATCCTAAGGAATCTCTAAATCCAATCAAGGTGACAATTCAGATTAACCATCACCAACAGTGGGATCCCATCTGGATGGAGTCTGAGTGATTAAAGGGTGTGAATCTGGTTACAAGTAATTTTTCCCCCCACATAATTCTGTCATTGGTCCCTACTGCCCTCAAGAGAGCTTCCTAACACAAAACTTGGCATTTGGGAGTTGTCTTTGATCTGGCCCTTCCCTGGACCATTCTATTCTCTCCTCTGCCATTCTCTTCAGACTCAAAGTTCAGCCTCAGTTTAATGTCCTCATTTTCTCAACCTCAGAGTGCACTTGCTATTGAAATGTTCTTTCCCTCACGTCAGCTTGGTGACATCATCCTTGTTCACGATGCAGTTCCAACTTCTTTTAATCCATGAAAGCTTCTCAAACCTTCTGAAGTAGGATTTATTACATGACTGATGTGCCGGTGCACTCACTCTCACACACACACCCATGCCTGTGTAGCACTTTTTCAGATTTTATTTACCTGTCTGTATATCCAACTTGACTGCAGGCTTCCTGCAGACACCTTTGTCATCTCTCTCCCTGTGGCGGGCGGCACCCGGAGGCCACGCCACGCGGGCAGCTTTAAGATGGCGGCTGGCGGCTAGCGGCTGGCGGCTGGCAGCTGGCCAAGCCTGGTCAGCTGATCTTGTGCTGTTCCTGGTTCGTAGGCTTGCAATATCTGACCACCTACGGACAACCAATAGGAGCCGGCAGAGTTTTCTTCCGCATAGCAACAACCTGCTGATTGGACTACTTTCGCTATATAAGCAGTGTAACTTCCTGATTAAAGAGAGATCTCCGCAAGCAACAAGAGTGTACATGTCGTTATTGCCCCTTAGCTGGTCGAACGCAACACTCTCTGTAATTCCCAGGTACATTTTAAATAAATATCAGTTGAAGGAATGAATAACTGGGGTGTACCCATATTCTAATATCAGTGTTTTCTGAAAAGTTGTCCAAGGACTAACTGTTAGAGAAACACCAGGGTCTTATGAAATAAGCTTTACATTACTGGGCCTGACCTTAGATACCCCCAAAACAATACCTGGGAAGGGCCTCTGGAATCTGCATTTCAAACTGATTCTCCAGGTATTCTGAAGATTGAGAACCATGGTGTCAGGCCCTTTGAGGCATGTAGGATTTGTTGCCCAAAGTGAAATTGTTATACTAGATCTCAAGTGGTTCTCTTCTTCTACCTACTGTGGATTGCCTCACTTGACAATGGTGGTCACTTACCTCAGCTGTTCTGTATTTCCTCTTTCCATCTTATTTTTTAGTCTTCTGTTTCCAGTGTAACCAGATGACACAAATTTACCTCCTTCATCCCCTGATGGTTATGACAACTCCCAGGAACATAAGTCTTTGAGTTTATAAGTTGTGGGTAGCATTATTCTTCTATGGACTCCCTTTTCGAGCTTAAAGAGGTTTTCTGTGGAATTAAGGGCAGAACAGAGTCTGTGGAGCTTGAAGAACATTGCTTTGGCTGCTCGGAAGCCCTTCCAGCTCGATTCTCCTTGTTGCTCTGTCCTGGAGGACTGATTGCTTGGCAGCTGATGTCCAGCAAATCAGCTAGTGCTGGAAAATGACCTCTGTTCCCTGGAGACAGCACTATCCGGGGACGGCCTAGCCGGGATGGAGTGAGGGCTCCTTCCAGGCCAGCACACAGGACTGATAGCCTATTACATCATCAAAGGTCAGATCCCAGAAGATGTGACTTCACTTCATCCTTCCTTCTTATTGCTGTAAATGACATTCAAGACGGAAGCGACCTGTTTTTTAAAAATTGGAATAAATATGTGCCTGAATCCAGTTTCCCCCAGAGGTTGATGGAGAGTCTAGTTTTAGTAGAAAGTCCAGTGGGAAAACTGAGCAGGAATATCACAAGGTTGGAGGTCAGCCTCAGCAATTTAGCAAGATCCTGTCTTGAAGGAAAATATATACATATTAAAGAAAAAAAGGTGGGGGGCGGCTAGGGATGTTGCTCAGAGGTTAAGTGCCCTTGGTTTAATCTCTAGTACAAAAACAAAACAAAACAAAAACAAAAACAAAAACAAAACAAAATGCTGGGGACCAGCCCCTTACTATGAGGGCAAAGGTCATAGTGCAGAAGCCTCCAGGTGCTTAGTCTGTGAGGCTGGGAGGCCAACGCCCCCACACCAGCTCCGGGTGAGTTCTCTTGCCAGCACAGCTGATTTTCTCTGACCTTCACTGGCAGCCTCCCAGAGGGTTTCTAATGCTCAGGGTCCTTTGTGGAGCAAAGTGCAGGTCTTTCTCACTTGGAGAAGTGCTCACCAGTATTCTTTCTAGTCTCAGGGAAGCATTGGAGTCAGTCTGTCTCACCTAACTTCAGTTTAAAGCACAGTGCTCATCCTCCATGCTTGGATATGACCCCGCACCCCAATAGGCATTTAGGTGTATTTCCCAGCACTCTCATGGGAAGGAGTCCTTAGACCTTTATTAATAGGAGGAGGTGGGGAAAGGAGATGCATCTTTTTTTTTAAAGAGAGAGAGACAGTGAGAGAGACAGAGAAAGAGAGAAACAACTTTATTTAGTTTTTCACATGGCCTTAGTTGCTCCAACACTTAGTTGTGTACATGGTGCTGGGGTTTGAACCTGGGTCCTTGTGCTTGCCAGGCAAGCACCAAAACCACTGAGCCACCGCTCCAGCCCCGAGATGCATCTTTTTTAAGTTCATGCATTCAAAAGAACCCTACACAATAATCTATTATTTTTTAAGTTAAATTTTTTTCTTTATTGGAGGACTTCTCAGAACCTTTATGATTTTTTTATTCGTTCAACATAATCTTACATTTAGGAGGGAATCATTGCCACAGAATTGTGAACACATGGATAATGACAGAGCAAGCCGAGGCTGATGACAGTCCATGATCTCCCCACTTTGGGTTTCCCCCTGCTTTACTCCAGTGATAGTTGGGCTTCTCATGGAAGTCAAATGTTCCCCACTGGGTTGATAAACCCCCTACTCCCACCCTCCAGCTGCCTTGATGACCCTGCTATTCCCCCCTACTCTCCCCTCCCTTCATCCCCTAGTATCATAGGCAAGGTTCCCCTTGCTCATGTAAAAATTCACTCATGTTGAGGTTATTATTAGATTAGCCAACTTTCAGCCTGTTTCCAGTTATATTCTAGCTTCCACAAATGAGAGAAAACATTCGGCTCTTGAGTCTCTGAGTTTGGGATATTTCCCTCAGCGTAATTTTTTCCATCTCCATCCATTTGGCTGCAAATGCCATGATATCATTCTCTCTAATAGCAGAGTAGAATTCCATTGTATGTATGTACCAAAGTTTTTGAATCCACTTGTCCAGTGAGGTGCATCTGGGTTGGTTCCATAGTTTAGCTATAGTAAATTGAGCTGTTATAAACATTGATGAAGCTGTGTCTCTGTAATAAGCCATTTCTAGCTCTTTTGGGAAAATACCCAGGAGTGGGATAGTTAGGTCAAAAGGTGGTTCTAGCCCTAGTTTTTTTGAGGAGTCTCTGCACTGCTTTCCAGAGTGGCTACACAAGCTTGCAGTCCCACCAGCAGTGTGACAGTGTTCCTCTTTTTCAACAACCCCTCCAGCACCTGTTATTGTTCATATTCTTCATTTTTGCCACTCTGACAGGAGTGAGGTGGAACCTGAGTGAAGTTTTGATTTCCATTTCTCTTATTGCTAGTAATGTAGAGCATTTTCTCATATATTTATGGGCTTTTTGACTTCCTCCATTGAGAAATTTTTATTTAGCTTCATAGCCCATTTATTGGTTGGATTGCTTGTGATTTTGGTGTTAATTTTTTTGGGTTCTTTGTATATTCTGCTTATTAGCCCTCTGTCTGAGGTGTAGCAGGCAAAGGTTTTCTCCCATTCTGTAGGCAGAACCTTTATGATATTAATATATTTTAAGTTGTCCAGAAAAAAATGATAAAATGTATTTTTTCAAAGATTTCTTGACTTTTTTAGTTATAACTGACAAACGAAAGTGGTATATATTCGGGGCTGGAGCGGTGGCTCAGTAGTTTCGGCACTTGCCTGGCAAGCGCGAAGACCTGTGTTCAAACCCCAGCACCACGTACACAACTAAGTGTTGGAGCAACTAAGGCCATGTGAAAAAACTAAATAAAGTTGTTTCTCTCTTTCTCTGTCTCTCTCACTGTCCTTCTCTCTTT
>PVKS010004990.1:0-88495 GCA_004027875.1 Aplodontia rufa
ATATGAAAGAATAAGCTAAGAAAGTTCTAAATATAAGGACAAAACTAAGCAAATACCAGTTGGTGTGTTTTGTTTTATTGTGGTGTTGAGTATTAAACCCAAGCTCTGCACATGCTAGGCTAGTACTCTACAACTGAGCTACATCCTGAAACACCAGTTCTTATATTTCAAGGAGAGTAAAAACCTTCATTGACTTTAAACACAGATAAAAAAATTCATGTTAGCCTGGGAGAATAGTTCAGTGGTAGAGCACTTGCCTAAGCCTCGTAGGGAGGCCCTGGGTTCCATCACCAGGACTGAGAAAAATAATTTTTAAATTTGTGTCACAATTCCTAGAAGAACCACTTAGACCAGAAATGTAATAGCTAACTTCCAAACTAGCAAAAGAAAGAAAATTGTATGAAAATAATAAAAAGAGGCAGGAACAAAATAAGAAATCCAACTATCAATAATCATAAAAAATGTTCATGAACTATGTTATAACTAAAAAAGGCTGTCAGACTAAATTACAAATTAAATTCAGCTATTTACTATGTACAAGTGATATCTGAGACATGAAGAAAAGACTGAAAGGATAAAAAAACAATATACATTGTATATACACTTATCAAAAGAAAGATGGTGCAGTTATTAACAGAAGACAGAACAGACCTTTAGACAAAAACATTAGTAGGAATAGTCACTACATAATATGTAATTTTAATCAATAACTATTATTATTAATTTTTTTTTTTAAGAGAGACGGACAGTGAGAGAGACAGAGTAAGAAATAACTTTTATTTAGTTTTTCACATGGCCTTCGTTGCTCCAACACTTAGCTGTGTACGAGGTGCTGGGGTTTGAACCCGGGTCCTCATGCTTGCCAGGCCAAGTGCTGAAACCACTGAGCCACCGCTCCAGTCCATCCCATATTATTAATATTTTTAACAGTTAATTCCCAACCTCAAAATATTTAAGGCAAAAATTGATAAACAATCCAGTATCAAAGGTTGCCAAAGCAGAATTTTATGGCCTAAAATTATTTTGGTAAAAAAGAGGCCAAAAATGAATGGGTTGTAAAACCTATGGACTTATTTCTGAGGAAATTGTAAGAAAAAAGGAGATACAACTAATAAAATGTTAAAATATTCTTAAGAATAACTGTTCAGGGGCTGGAGAGGTGGCTCAGCAGTTATGGTGCTTGTCTGGCACACGTGAAGACACAGGTTCAAACCCTAGCACCACATATACAATAAAGTATGGGAGCAACGAAAAACTAAATAAAATTGATTCCCTCTCTCTCTCTCACTGTCCCTTTCTTTAAAAAAAAAAAAAAAAACTGCTTATAATGTTTAAAACTTACAGTATATAAACATATTGCTTAAAAAATACAATTTACATAAAATGTCTTAACAAGAATAGAAAATAAGAACAGTCAATAATAAGATAGTTCCTTAGTGTTGGGGGTGTAGTTTTAGTGGTACAGCACTTGACTAGCATGTGTAAGGCCCTAAACTGGACCCCCAACACTATAACCAAAAAAATTTCCACTCACGCCCCAAAGGCTTTTTACAAGAAAGTTCAAGGCAAACCTGGGCAATTAACAAGTCCGTTTCAAACTAAAAATAATAGCTGGAGATATAGCTCAGTGGTAGAGCACTTGCCTAGCATGTGCAAAGCTGAGTTCAAAACTCAGTTCCAGGGGCTGGAGTGGTGGCTCAGGGGTTGGGGTGCTTGCCTGACATGTGTGAGGACCTGGGTTGAAACCCCAGCACCATATACACAACCAAGTGTCGGAGCAACAAAGGCCAGGTGAAAAAAAATAAATAAAATTGATTCTTTCTCTCTTTTTCCCTCTCTCTTAAAAGAAAAAGAAAGAAAAGGGGAAAAAGGCAATACATATATGTAATATTTTTAAAAAGGCAAAAATAGAGGGACAGATTAGTGGTTACCATGCCAACTACGGGTTGAGGGAGGGTTTAACTACTAAGAGGCATTTGTTAAGGGTTGATGAAACTCTTCTGTTCCTTAACTGCAGAGGTTGGTGATGATTACTGATACCTAGACTGTCTGCATTTGTCAAAATCTGAAGAACTATACACTAAAAAGAGTATATTTTAATGCATATAAATTATATCTCTGTAATAAAGAGGACAAGAAACCAAATTCACAAATTAAAAATCATGTATCATGGGCTATTGAACCCAGACATGTAAGGGTGGTTTAACACTACTAAATCAGTTAAAGGAGATAAATGCTCACCTCAATGAGAGGAGATGGGAAAAAAAAAAAGATGTGATAAATTTCGACATCCATTCATGCTGAAAACTCTCAAACTAGGAATGGAGGAAAATGTCCTTTACCCATAAAATGTAAAAACTTACAAATCTACAAAAACTTAAACATCATCTTTAATGGTAAATGTTAAAAGTATTTCCTTTAAGTTAGGAAACAAAGGTGGCCACAATTATTAATTTCAAAACTGTAAGTTCAAGTCTTGGTCATCATATCAGGACAAAAAAATAAAGATTAGCAAGAAATTCTTTAATAATATGAATATCTACAAAGTACAGAAGAATTTACATAATTAGAATCATTTCAATGAAGTTCACTTCATGCACTTTCAAAACAGTTACTCCTTTAGAGAAAGAAGTGTGATTAATTAAAATATTTAATTTCATTACCTTGACTAGATGCAGTGGTGTCAGATTTCATGGAAAGTTGTTTTGCTCCATCTTTAACTTTTTTTAACCGGTTCTTATCTCCTGGTAAAGTCAATTTTTGCCTGAGTGGTTTTAATTCAAATGCCTGAAAAGTTTTGACCTGCGTTTTCTCCTCAGGAGCTACTTCTTTACTGGAGTCTTTTGTAATACTGACGGTATCAGTGCTTGTTTGGTCCTCAAAGTTCGATGTCTTAGGATCTTCCTGCACATTCTCTTCTTTGCTACTCAAAGCTAGTTTTTCATCCTTATTAATGCATTCTAGTTCCAACTGTATTTGCTTATACTTTAAAAGTAAATCTTCAAAAGTTTCTTCCCCACAGTTTTCACTCTTTGATGAATAATTTTGTTTTCGTGATGGAGATCTTCCAAAATTTTTGGCTGAACAGCGTATTAAGGAAACCAGTTTCCCAAAATTTTCCAGTTAAATTTAACAACAAAAAAACCCTTAAATTACAGTTGAATTTTCTCCATTATTAATTTTAAGAGGAACTGAGGTTTTTAAATTACTATATTCCACTTAATATATGTGTTACTAACGCCTACTTTCATTATGTGCCCACATTTCAATTTAACAAGTATCTATATAAATAGTTCACTTACAAAACCATTAGTGTCAGTAATTACCAGTAATATCCACAGGTCATCCACCTAGTTAAGTTACAGCATTCTTCCTTCTGTAGGCCCCAGGAGAGCCCCTAACATGCAAGATGTTAAGATTCTTTCTGAAACAAGAGGGGAGAAACTGAATGGTTTGTCACAGATGTGGATAATTAACACTTCAAATAAACAGAAAGAAATGTTTTCATTTCTTCTTATACCTCAAACTAAAAACACAAAAAATTAGGAAATGAGCACCAGCAATTGGTAGACTAATTTCTTTTCTTCTTCTTCTTCTTTTTTTTTTTTTTTATACCACTGATTAAATCCAGAGGTGCTTAACCACTGTACCACAACACCAGATCCCTTTTTAAAAATTTATTTGGAAACAGGGTGATGCTTAGTTGCTCAGGCTGGCCTAGTACTTCCAATCCTCCTACCTCAGCCTCCCAAGCTGCTGGGATTACAGGCATGCACCACTGAACCCAGCTAAAAGGCATTTTCTTAAAAATATAAAAAAGCTCAGAGCTCATCAAGTATGCTGACATCCAACATATCACAAATGGAATAATTATGAGTTAAATAGTACAAAAAAAAAACCCCTAAAACCTGTGGTTCACTCTCAAAATGTATTTTCTAATTTCAAATATTCATACATGAGAATTTTTACACAATTTTCCAGCCTGGAAATTAACAAAAGCAACTTTTATGATTTTAATACAATAAATCATTTATAGATTATTTTGTATGGGTTAGGACATAAACATTAGAGTTCCCTAAATATAGTCTTCTATTCTCTGTTTAACAACTCAAGCATAAGCAGCTAGCAAAGATTTTTAAGCTCCCCTGATGACCAATACAAGAATGAGAATCACCACCAAATGAGAAAATAAATAAGCTTTACATGTGAAAATCTTTAACTCTTCTGCAGCAAAACTATTATAGCACATCTTTGGTTCTCTGATCTCTTCAGTATCAAGTTTCTTTAAAGAAAACAAGTTTTCAATGCCTTTCTTACCTACATTCCAACTAAAGAGAATCTGGCTTCTGTTTCATTAATTCGATAGAAGCTCTGACTGAGTTTATCCACCAATGTTTTCACATATTCTTTTATTTGACTCTCTGTAGCATTTGACACTATACTTGGCTTACATAAAAACCACCTGTCCTTCTTTTTCCCCTACCTTTTTTAAGTTTCATGATTTCTTTCTCTCCCAACTAATAACGGAGCTCTCCAGTGAACTCTACTAAGACATTCTCTTTTCATTTGGATCATTCTAAAGTGCTCGTAAGATTTTACCTGAGACAGGAGAGGAGATTGGCCTGGTAAGGCTTCTGGGTTCTCTATCTTCCATAAGTCATGACCTAAACTGCTGCCAGGGTAATCTTTCTAGAATACAAATCTGATCAGATCTCTCCTCTTACTTAAATCTCATTTAGAGTCCAAAATCCTTAGTATGAATAAAATGCCCTTCTGATCTGAGCTTTGCTTACCTTTCCAGTTTTACCTTTTTCCTGCTAATCACAATTTATCCAGTCTTACTTACATCTAGGTTTCTCTGTTCTTCAACTTGACCCCAATTCAAGTCACCTCCCCAGGAAACCAAAACTACTCTCCCCTCCCCATTCTTATGCAGTCTTTGTACAGAAATACTGCAGTTATCTACATTTATGGCTGGCAATGGGGCCATCCAAAGGCACAACTGCAGTGCTAAAACAAATAAAAAACGAAAACTTTGGTAATACTTGCAAGGAGAAAAGATTCAATCCACTAACAAAAAAGTAAAATAACTAAAGAATAGAAAAATAAGAAAATACAATTGGTTATGACTGTAACTAACTAATCTTAAAAAGTTAAAGGAAATGTCCTACCCCTGTCTATAAAGTATAACTGGGATCAAACCAATACTTGCCAGATCTAACTTGAAGCTTTTAAGATGTCATTTCTAACTGAGGGGAAAAAAACTGCTTTCAAAACACAGTCATTAAAACTTGGTTAAAAAAAAAAACAAAAAACTGTGGGGCTGGAGTGGTGGCTCAATGCTTGCCTGGCATGCATGAGGATACTGAATTGAACCCTAGCACAACATACACAATGCAGTGCAACGGAAGCTGTATGGAAAACTAAATAAAATTGATTCTCTCACTGTCCCTCTCTTAAAAAAAAATAAACGAACTGCATTCAATCTTTTCTGCTGCTGCTAAAAATGCAATGACTTTTTAGTGATGAGAGACACTGGCCTGTTGTCTCTCTTGTAATTTGAAAGTTTAAAACAGTAGCCAATCAAGGGAGACTTGTGCTAACATAGACTGACAAAGTATCTTATCATTATGAAAAATTTAAAAATGAATAAGAATGAAGAGCTGCAATCTGGTTTATTCTGTTTCTTTATAGCTGACACTAGCCTATCTTAATTATTACAGAAAAAGAAATTATCACACACACACATACACAAAAACCCTATATTCAGATTACCTCATTTCTAGGTTACTAAAATGAGCTACAGAATTACCTTCATTTTTTTTACACAACATTTGTATTTTTTAAAAAAAGCTATTTTTACAACCACACAATGGAAATATGAATTAAACTGTGTACAATATTGACATTAAGGAATTTAAAGGTCTGTATTACAAATTTTGTTTGTTCACATCACACTAAAGTGGCTGGGAACTATGTTTTTCTTGTCAAATTCTTATAAAGACTACTACCTCTAGGATGGATTACAATACTTCATGATGAAAACAAGGAGCAGAGGATCAAAACAAGCATCCTTTTCTTAAAATAAAATAATTATGAAAATAAAAACAGCAAGATACTTGTTTCTGACAAGTTGCTACAGAAATGAAAGTCACACAGGGAGACTGGCTGCTTTCCTATACTTTTTTACTATTTTTATTATTACTATTTTATTATTACTTATTTACTATTTTATTATTAAAAACATAAACATTAAAATTAGTAAAGGTAAATGGCAGAGACCCAAACTGAGCAGACAGAAGACAAAGATGCTGGGCATGGTGGTGTATGCCTGTAATCCAAGTAACTTGGAGGACTGAGGCAGGAGGATCACAAGTTTGAGGACAGCCTCAGCAACTTGGTAAAATACTAAGCAACTTACACCTTATCTCAAAATAAAAAATAAAATGGTTGGGGATGTGGTTCAGTGGTTAAACGCCCCTGGTTTCAACCCCCAGAACCAAAAGAAAAAAGAAGAGAAAGAGGCAAAGTAAGTGAACACTCTCCTTTCTCCATTTTCTAAAACAAAATACATTTTTAAAAAGCTTTGAGTACCCATATAAGATTTTTATAGTTTCAACTTGAACTTTTTTATTAAATGTTCATTTATTCCTCTAACAAAAATACAAGTTTCACCTCTATCCTTAAATAAACCTCTTGGTTTTGGACTCAGAAAAAATGAATCTACAGGAATAAAAGACTTCGGCAAAGGTTTTCTAATTTTGAAAAAACATTCACTGTCTTTTAAAAAGTTAGATATGTACATGTTTTTTTCTTTCTTTCTTTTTTTTTTTTTTTACATGTTTTTTTCTGAAACACTACAAACCCAAAGTCTGATTGCAGAATCAATTTTTTTTCAGGGCACGAACATCAGAATTTCATGTTTCTTACCTAAACGTTCTTTGCCCTCTTTTCATCATGATATCTGGGAAAAACCATTCTAGCCCTAACTATTCTATAAATATATAGAGGGTTTTTCAATTAAATATTATTACACGTAAACCTTACATATAATGAAGATATTAAAAATCATTACACCATGAGAATTACAACTAGTAATGAAAATATGTAGTAAATTATTTTTATGCAGTTATCACAGAAAGTCAAGACAGTTCTATAAAACCCATCATAAAATGAAATCTTCAGATGATTAATTTCTTAGCATAAATCCTAACTCTGTAATTTTAAAGAGCACTGAGAATAGGTTAGATAGAATAAAAATCAGATATATTGCTGTTTTCCTTCTCAGCTTTCCATACTCTATACATTTCCCCACTGGAGAATGTGCAAGTTTATTCTCTGGTTCATATTTAGACTGCGCCAAGAGTTATAAAATGTCCAAAAGTGAACAAAAGAATAGACACCGAGTCGTTTTGTTACTTCTTTTCCACTTTAAAAGGCAGCAATAGGGAAGAATAACTCAAGAAAAGTTAAAAAAGAAAAAAAAAAGAGAGAGAGAGAGAGAAACAAGAATTACCAGAACGGTAGGATTATACAGGGCATGAAACTTCACCATTTCCAATGTTAAATGCAATACAAGTAATATTCCCATTTATAATTTTTCCTCCAACAATCTAAGTCACCTTCACATAAAATAGTTCCTGTACTAGCAAAAAAAAAATGCTAATGAAAACTTGGGCTTCTATGAACTATTACAAGGCTGATTTGACTTACTGATTCCACAGTTTACCCCAATCTGTAACACATTAAGGTTAAAAAGCAATTTGTCCAAGAAAACAATGTAACGAACATCGTTATGGTGTGACAAATCGAAATTACCAAAGAACAACTTACTTTAAGTATACCGACACGGGAACAAATAAGCAGTTGAGAAGTTGCACTCAAGACCTAAAGGGAACTTTGGGTGACACACCCAGGGCAGACCGCCACGTTAAGGATACAGCTCTTCCGAGGTGGAGAGGGCTCTCGCCAGCCCTGACTGCTGCTGAATCCGGATCCCGCGCCTCCTCCCAGAGGTCTGCCCCCCGGCTTGCCGCCTCGCTCTCCCCCGCCTCGTCCCCGACTCCAGCGACTCCCACCCCGGTAAGGCCTGCCTCGAAAGCGGAAACGGTCCAAGGCGATGTGGCTCCGCTCCCAGAAGGACGGCCGAGGGCTGCTTTCGGACAGCGAGCTCGAGGGCATCCGCACCGAGGGCGGATGAGACCGGAATGGTTCTTTGGGTCGGTAGCTGCTGTGTCCCCTGAGGTGGCCCCGCTCCGAGGCGTGCCGCGAGCGTGAGAAATTCCTCAGCTGCTGCTGAGAAGAGGACGACGACGAGGAGGAGCCACCGCCTCCGCCGGATCCACCACCCCGGGCAGGGTGAGGAGGCCTTCGCCGCGGATACGGTAACAGCCCACCGCCACTGCTGCTGCTGCTGCTCCGGCTCCGGATCTGGCTGTTATTATCGTCATCGCTGATCTCCCCATCTTCAAGCTCCCCTTCTTCCTTCGGCGAGAGGCCACTGGAGGCCGGGGCCGAAGTATCTGCGGTCGCCATCCGGGGAGCAGCGCCTTACACACAACCTTAGCCCTCCGTCCGGGGATCCGCCCGACAACTGCCTTCCTCCTCGGCTCCTTCCTTTTCTAACGGACCCAGTAGGCGCGGCCTTACCGTATTCGGACACCTAGCGGGCTCTGCTCCCCAACTTCCCCGCACCCCAGCTCTTTCTCGCCGGACCGTCGCAAGCCAGTTCCCTCTCCTAGCGCCCCCTTGCTCCTCGGTGATCAGGTCTCTTCCGCCTCGCGAGAAAGGGGCAATGGAAGCGGCGGTGTCCGAGACGTCACTTCCTACCGCACGCAGGAAACGAGGTTGCTTAGCTCACGCGATAATTACGACCAACGCAGTGCTTGCCGAAAATTTGTATTCTCTCCTCTGTCATTTGGTTCGCCCTTCCGGTCTACGGCTCACACCCACTCCAGTCTTTGGACTGAGAGCTGGTTTTGTGCCCGATGGGCAGAGCTGTTTAGATGCAGATGTCGAGCGTTTCATAGTAATCCGAGGGGAAAGCACTTTTGTCTTTCATTTGCTCCGAGGACCACTGCCAAAGAGACGTAGTAGACGTACTCTTCAGGGGAGCGGGGAGGGGCTCCGCCATATTGGTGAAGGCGGACGGAGGCGCCAGGAGCTTCCAGGATGGTTGGCTCTGCGGGCGCAAATCCGCCATATTAATAAAGAAAGAGAAAGCCGATTCCTTCGCAGCCCTCCTCTGCGTACACACCCCTTCTTCCCACCCTGCTGTTGGTAGGAGCGACTAAGCTCTGGGGGCCCGACGTCTGCCTCAGTTGTCTAGCCTCTGCCCAAAGGAAGCGTGAGCTCAGAACAGGTTTAAGATAGCGCCGAATGAGGGGGAAGGGGAAATGCCGACCAATTGCGCCGCGGCGGGCTGTGCAACTACCTACAACAAGCACATTAACATCAGCTTCCACAGGTAACTGGGGAAGGAGTGGGGGTGACGGACATGGGAGATACTCGTCTGGGTATCGCTTGTGTGGAAGGAACAGGAAGGTTCTACTAATTCTTATTAACTTTCCCAGCTAGTAGTAGGGAAGACATCATAATTTTGTCCTTTGTGTATGTTTCTCAAATCTGTCCAGTTTTTCTCTCCTTTGAGTGAAAGTTTTATTCGTTTTCCAAAAGTAATCCAATTAGTGTATGGTGACAACTCCTTAAAAGGGTCGAGAGGTTACCTTAATTTTCTGCTGTCTTGCACCTAAATATTAGCCCGCCATTAAGGGAGAGAGGAACTTCCCCACTTCACAACAAACGCCTTTTGGAAAGCCTGCTGTGTTCCCGTTAAAACTGGAGAATTCTCACTAGCCGAATTGACATTGGGAAGCATTTAAATTTCTATTAGTCACACACTTAGTAACTGCGGAGGAACTGAGTCATCACTGATAGCTGTAGAATGAAGCAATGTTAATGAAAGTGCAGAAGATAAGCTTTATCGTTTTACTTGAACAGAGTAATAGAAAGAACCTAGGCTTTATTTTTCCATCGTTTGCTGAAAAAGCAATCAACATTCTTTAGATCTGTCAAATCATAACTCCAGAGAGCACTTTGAACACTGCCTGGAACTCAGGTGCCTTCCACCTGCCTGCAGAAAAGAAATATTACAAAGTTAAATGAAAACAATTCTGATTTTATGTATCTCACAATTTACATGATCTTAGTATATAGAAAATTACATCTTTGATCTTTTCCCTACTTCGCTATTACTAAAATCACCCCCTTACTAAAAGCTACTGTTTAAAAAAGTCCTTGTGATGTTTGTTTTTAAACTACTTCATGCAAATGTACTTTATTCATTTCTTCATCAGATATGTACTGATTTCTAACTTCTGACATTGTGTGAAGGATTCGGAAAGTTCTTACCCACCTGGAGTTTAGAGTTGAATGGGGAAGAAAGACTTAAATCATCACTTTAAAAGCCACACACACACACATACAAATTTTAGAGAGACCTAACCTAGTCTTGGAAACTCAAAGTACACTTCTCCAAGGATGTGACATTTGAAATGAGACCAAAGGATCACAAATTTGGACCTGTAGGCTACTTAAGTACTTCTTATTTTATTCTAAGAGTACTTGGGAAGACATAGAGTGTCTTAAAATAATGGCATGATTAGATATGCATATTAAAAAGCCCTGAAGTGAGGAGAATTAGAGCATTAAAGTGCTACTCAAGTATCATCAGAAATTAATTTGATGAGAATGAAGCTTATTAAAGAATGTTAATTTACCTATTATTTCTTTCACAAGGAAAGTGCTACAATGTCAACTGTACTAAATACTACCACTTAATTGCCAACACAAGGAGTACTGGATTAAGGGAGGTGACAGTATATACACACAAATGAGTTAAAGTGCAGTAAAACAATGAGAGTCTACCCAGAGGCCTAGCTAGAGTAGTATGGAATTGGTAGTAGGGATGGAGAGAATTAGACAGATCTGAAAAATGTTTGAAGAGTAACGACTGGCTTTGGCAGTCAAACGTGGAATTTGAGGAAGAAGTCCAGACACTAATTATGGTTTAAGAGATACACAATGGTTTGATGTTTTCATGTGTAACCTGAGAAATTTAGGTCTTAAAGTAGAACAAATTATGAAAATAAATTAATGAAAATAAATTCCTGTTTTGTAAACAGAACTATTTAGTTAACTCTTTTCCACCCAGGATGTTATAGCTGACTTCTAAATTCCCTTGTACAAATGTTGTTAACTAAGTTTACTATCTCTGTTTTTCTTACCTCTTAGCTCATGCCAGTCTACGTCTCCCTGATAATCCAAAATTGCCCTTGCTAACAGTGACCCCTATCTCTCTCTACATTCATTTTTCATGGTGTTTCATAATTTCCTTCTTAAAATACTCTCTTCCTTTGGATTGTTGATAATAATTTTACAATTTTTTTCCCTTTAGCTTATCTTCAATCTCTTCTGCTAGCCCTTTTCTCTACTCCCTATCTAGTTCTTCATACACTTGTCTTCTGCCAGTCCATCAGATTCTCATGAATGAATTTCTCATCTCACAAACAAATCCCACTTCTGTATTCCCACTTTCAGTAAATGGAAGCACCATCTACCTGTGTACTTAGAAGTCAGCCTCCTTTGACTTCCCATCATTCCATCTGTATCTGATTATTATAGCAGCCTCTTAACTGGTTCACTGCTACCATTCATGCACTGCTAAACTGTCTAATATAATCAGTGGTGTGTAGCTAAATGTTTAACAACTGGCTGTCCTGGGAAGGGGAAGACCTGATTAATAATGTTTACCCAACTTCCTAGAAGATTGGTTTCAAGCTGCCAATCTGACATAACTGATCAAGAGTTGAGATATATGATCCACTATTTTATAGTAGTTCTACACTATAGATACAAGAGACCAGTAACATTAAGAAAATAGAAAATAGTAAAATAATTAGGAAATTTAGGTTTTTAGCATTTATTACTTTGGGATTTTATTTAAATTTATGTAATTTAATTATTAATTGTGCCTTTATTTAACAACCAGTTCAAAATTTCTGTTAATAATAGCGTTTGCAGGGCTGGAGCAGTGGCTCAGTGGTTACACAGGCATGCGCAAGTACACGGGTTCAAACCCCAGCACCCACATACACAACCAAGTGTCAGAGCAACGAAAGCCAAGTGAAAAACTCAATAAAAATTAATTCTCTCTCTCTCATTCTCTCACTGTCCTTCTCTCCTTAAAAAAACAAAAATTAATCAGTTTTTGTAATCCAGCCTTTTGGTGCTTTACCAATGCCACTCTGGATAAATTTCAAAATCTTTGACTTGACCCTCCAGCATCATTTCATATCATATCACTCTTTCTGTCTCCAAGATATTCTTATTCCAATTAGCTCTATTAGTATTCCTGTTCTCTTTTTGGTTTTGTTTTTTATTAAAGAGAGGGACCAAGTGCGAGAGAGAATCAACTTTTATTTAGTTTTTCATGTGGCTTTCGTTGCTCCAACACTTCGTTGCGTATGTGGTGATGGGGCTTAAACCCATGTCCTTGTGCATACCAGGCAAGCACAGCAACCGCTGAGCTACTGCTCCAGCCCACTATTCCTATTCTTTTAATGTTTTTTCCCCCTTAAGAGAGGCTTTACCTCTTAGGTACATCCCCAATCCTTTTTATTTTTTATTTTGAAACAGAGCCTCACTAAGTTTCTGAGGTTGGCCTTGAACTTCTAATCATCCTGCCTCAGCCCCTGGAGTTGCTGGGATTACAGGCATGCACCATTGTGCCCAGTTTAAGGGCTCCTGACTAGATCACTACTTCTGTTTTAGGATTTCACGCAGCCCTGTACTTTCACTTTTTATAATCATTACAATTAGTAATTATTTTTATAAAAATAACAAATTGCCTTTATTTGGTATTTCCCATGCGCTGTGCATTGACTAAGCATTTGCATGTTCTTGTTTAATTATTAGAGCCATTCTTACCTTTCTTTATACATGATAAAAAGAACTAAAAATGCTAATTTGCCTTCAGTCTCCTAGTTGTTACTGCAAAGGAGCCAGGATTGGAGTCCTGGTTTGTCCAGAAACAATGTTCTCAGCCATTCTGTTGTCTTTCGTTCTTTGATTCTCTATCTTTCCCCATTAGTTTATGCTCAAAGGACAGATATCACAACTTTTTGTTTACAATCATGTCTTCAGTGGCTAGAACAGTGCTTGGAATATAACAAGAAGTCAACTATTTATTAAAGATGCAAGGAAGAGGGGCTGGAGCAGTGGCTCAGCGGTTTTGGCGCTTGCCTGGCAAGCAGAAGGACCCGGGTTCAAACCCCAGCACCACGTACACAACTAAGTGTTGGAGCAACTAAGGCCATGTGAAAAACTAATAAAGTTGTTTCTCTCTTTCTCTGTCTCTCTCACTGTCCCTCTCTCTTTAAAAAAAAAAAAAAAAATGCAAGGAAGAGCATGGTGCAGAGGTGCATGCCTGCAATCCCAAGAAAGCTGTAGGAAAATTGCAAGTTCAAAGCCAGCCGCAACTACTTAGCAAGGCCCTAAGCAACTTAATGAGACCCTGTCTCAAAATAAACTATAAAAAGTGTTACAGATGTAAGGCTCAAAAAAAAAAAAAAAAAAAAAAAAAAAAAAAAAAAAAAAAAAAAAAAAAAAAAAAAAAAAAAAAAAAAAAAAAAAAAAAAAAGAGAGAGAGAGACAGATGTAAGACTCCCTGGATTCAATCTCTGATACAAAAGGAAAAAAAATACAAGGAAGATAGCTCTGTTCAAACTACTGAGTGATTTTGAAAACATCTGATATTCATGAAAGTCTGGTTCTATTGTGCAGAAGATAAGAATATATCTGTTGCTACCATGTTAATTCTTTAATATTTATAGGATGGTTTATTATTACTTAAATTTGGCTGATGGTTATATTTAGCCCACCCTTTAAATATACCATGAAAAATTAAAACAACACGTACAAAACATGATTAAGATTAATGGTATCTAAAAACATCCCAAAATCAAATGTAAAATTGTTGACATATTTCAGCACAAATAATATAAAGATTATTTAGTAATGCCAAATTAACCCCATTCATTCATTCATTCATTAAGAAAAGTTCAAGCACTTTAAGGTGCTATTTAGGCCCAGAGGTAATGATAGACCCTACCTTGGAGAAACTTGAAATCTAGTGGGGAGACAGAAAGTAAACAATTTGAATATAGTGTTTTTAGTGATATATGATATAGCAACATCTAACCCAGTCTTCTGATAATGAAAAGTCCTTGGTAAAATGGAATTCCTAAGCAGTCTTAAAAGAAGCAAGTAGAATATGGTCAAATTAAGGTTCCATTTGAAATACTGGTTTCATAAATAAGGAGCCAGTTTAAAATAGGGCTTTAAAAAAGAGATTTAAGGATCTGAAAAGTAGTATCTGAAAGACAGTCTTTCTATATTTGAAGAGTTTTATACAAACAGTAATACAGTGATTGTATTTACTTGTTCTGAGTCTTCACTGAGGCCCCAATGAGAAGAAACTAGGGACTGATTTTTAGCTTAGGCTTTAGGAAGCATTTCCAAACCATTAAAATAAAACAGATTTTGAAAGGAGAATAGATTACCACTAAGAGGTAAGGACTAGACAAAGTAGATAAATTCTTCATCAGAAAATCTCTATTTTCTGGGGCTGGAGTGGTGGCTCAGCAGTTACAGGGCTTGCCTGGCATGCCCAAGAACAGGGATTCTAAACTCCAGCACCATGTACACAACAGAGCCACACGAAAAAAACTAAATAAAATTGATCCCCCCACCTCTCTCTCTTTCACTGTCCCTCTCTCCCTTAAAAGGAAAAAAGAAAATCTGTATTTTCTAATATATTTTTTAAAGATGTACACAAACATGAACTGTAGAATTACATACAAATCTTAATATCTTCAGGGTATGTTTTGGGGGATGAAGACAGGAGATAGATGTTTACTGGATATTTGGACTCTTTGTTCATCACTAGCAATGTGAACAAATTAGAACTGTATATGTGATCGTGTCAAAAGCTGTTACCTTCTGAGGCTTCACTTGGGAGCTTCTGAACCATGTGTTCTGATACGGATTTTATGGTTCCTTTTTTTTTTTTTTTTCAGTGCTGGGGATCAAACCCAGGACCTCACACATGCTAGACAAGCTCTTTACTACTGAGCTATATCCCTAGCTAGCCATGGTTCGTTTTATGTACAAGTCAGTTAATAATTAATACTTAAAGTAATCAAACTAAAGAAGAGTTAAACTTAAACTTACTACATGTGAATGTTGACTTGTATTTCCAAGTCAGCCACCACAGTTACTAGTATATTTTTAGATACGGTCCTTTATATTTGTCTGTTCCTTAACAGATACACATTGGTTATATATCAGGTATTTTGTAATTAAAATAAAAATGAAAAATATTGCTAAAAAGCAATATTTTTGTAATTATACATTCTGTTGTACTATATAAATTGAGTTGATTAAAAATATGTAATTTACATGGAAATAATACAGTGAATTATTAATTGAAATATTCTATGTTCAGCTGGGCACAGTGAAACATGCCTATAATGCCAGCTAATTGGGAGTCCAAGGTAGGGTCACAACTCAATGACAGCCTCAACGACTGAAACCCTTTCTCAAAATAAAAAATAAAAAGGGATAGAGATTGTAGGTCAGTGGTAGCGTGCCCCTGGATTTAGTCCCCAATACCATAAAAAATACATGTAAATAAATAAAAATCTGTATTCATATTAATGTAACAGATATTTTTAAGTTCCTTCTTTTTGCAAGACACTGTTAGATGTCTAAGATAAAAGAGATTTAAACTATAATAATCCTATTTTCAAGAAACAATTTTTATTTTACTGGAAATTTATTAAAATGGAAAAATTATAAAGAGAAAATGTGGTGTCATAATTAGGGAACACAGGAAGGAATGCCAGATCTTCCCAGACTGTCCTTGATAAATTTTAAATTATGCCCACCAGCAGCAGATCAAAACATTATGAACTTACTGCTGTTTACAATAGTTCTACATAAAATTTATCTAGATCAGTTTAGTCATGTTTTATATTACTGTTGATGTTAAGAACTGATAAGAAATGTCTTTTAAAAGTATATGAAAAATAAAGCTAGTCAATCTTTTAAAGATTTTTTTTAATTTATAAAAGCATGAATTGGTTTCTGTATTTGGATATTGTGAGTTTAAAATTTTTTATGTAAATGGAATACATTTTTACATTTCTTTTAACCATGTAGGTACATACAGAAGTATGATAGTTGGAATTTGAGTTGCCTTTTTGGTTTGTTTGTTTTAAGGTTTCCTTTGGATCCTAAAAGAAGAAAAGAATGGGTTCGCCTAGTTAGACGCAAAAACTTTGTGCCAGGAAAACACACTTTTCTTTGTTCAAAGCACTTTGAAGCCTCCTGTTTTGACCTAACAGGACAAACTCGACGACTTAAAATGGATGCTGTTCCAACCATTTTTGATTTTTGTACCCATATAAAGTCTATGGTAGGTAACGTTACTTTTTTTTTTTTTTTTAACATTTTAGAACCCATTCCTTTTTATTTATAGAAGAGAACAATTCAGAATACAGCAAAATTCACATATAATGATATGCCTCAAGAAAGTTGCAGACCTTCCTTCTATGTGGTAAAGGTGCTGGCTAGAATTAGAAAGCAGATCTCCTGATTCCAATATTATTCCACCAAGCCAAATTGTTTTACTGTCCAGATTGAGCATCCCTAATGTGAATTTTTGGATTAAGGATGCTTAACAAAGTGTGTGGAATATTCCAAAATCTGAAAGAGCTCTAAAATTGGAAACACTTCAGATTCAAAGCATTTCTAACAAGAGACAGTCTGTATTGGAATTTTATGCCACTATCAATTACCATCAAAAAATGTACCATTGGTAAAACAGAAATAATAGTAAAGCAACTCAAGCATCATTCTGCTCTAATTAGAACATGACATACTTGTAATATGTGCTAAGTGCCTTAAGAACAACAAATTCTGAGTTATACCAAAAGGATATAATTTTTTCTTCTTTAGAGGGAGGCATGATAGAAAACTTGATAAGAGTTCAAACATGGGGTCTGGACTTGAGAGTTTGGAACTTAAGAGTTTTTTTTTTTTTAACAGTTGAGTTGTTTTACAATCATAAATGTGTATAAAGTAACAATATGATATGCATTTGGTCATAAATGCATAAATGCATAAATAGTTATCCCTTAATCGCCCACAGCCCAGTCTCTTGTTTCTTCTATATTATGCCCCTAACAAATGTAATTGAGTGTGTGTGTGTGTAAGATTGTGAATTTTCCAGAATTAAATGATTGGATACATAATATTTGACTTCTCAGGGGGGAAAAACAGTATGTTACATTGTTGATTAACTCCCTAGATCCTTCCCTGTCTTTCCTGCCTCTCCCTTTTGCCCCTACATGTCTGTGGTTCCCCTAGATTATGTGTTGCTATGCCCTTAGTGGGTCCAAAATATGAGTTTGACTACCTTACCCAAGCCTGGGTTTAGTGCCAGCCTCCACAAATGAATGAAAACATTTGAACCTTGACTCCCTGGGTTTGGCTAACTTTGCTCGGCATGATTTCTTCCATTGTCATCTGTTTACCTTCAAAGGCTGCAATATCATTATTTCTAACAGCTGAATAGAACTCCATTCTTAGGAAGTTTTTGACCTTGTACAGAACAATTGTAATTGAAACTAAGAATAAAAGCCATTGGGTTGAAGGATGAGTGGGAAATTATCAAATATTTACAAGTGATATTTTAAAGGAAAGAGAGAACTAAACCAGAGAATGAATGAATTCAAGCTTATGTTTTATTCAAGTTAGGAAAAATCTGATTTGAGAAGAAAAGCTAGCTAAAAAATGTCACCAAAAAAATACCGGAGTACCATGAACACAAATAAGGGGTTTCCCTTCGAAAAGACAGACAGACATCATTCCGTGGAGAGGAAGAACCACTTATTTTCCTGAGCAGTGACATTTAAATTTGTAAATGGACATGAGTATCTGAATGATTAAAGAGGTTGTGGTTAAAGAGGTCACAGATGTTAGAAAAACTCCAGAAGGGCAAGAATATTTTCCACTTCTGAATCTTTAACACTTAATCATCTTGTACTTAAATATTTACTGAATTTACAATGTACCTTATTTCTTTTTCTTTTTTTTCCGATAATGGGGATTGCATGCAGGGGTTCTCTACCACCGAGACACATCCCGGAGACAGGGTCTAAGTTCCTGAGGCTGGCCTTAAACTTGTAATCCTCCTGTCTCAGCCTCTCAAGTTGCTGGGATGATAGGTGTGTGCCACCATATGTGCTGAAACATACCTTATTTCAGACATTTTGATAATTTATTTATACAATAAATGGTCTAAGATAGGTGCCAAGAATATAAAGAGCAAAAAAGAAAATTCCCTGTCATATCTCTATGTAGAGAGATCAACTATAGGTTTTAAGGAAAACACAAATCACATTTATCTTATTTATTCACCATTGTTTCCCCAGTAATTCATAGTATGTGTTTCAATAAGTGTTTATTTAATGAATGAAAGATACAGTGTTATGAAAATGTAATCTGAGAATCATTTAATATTCTTATAGTATATTGGACAAAAGGGTCCTCAGGTTTCTGATTTGGTCAAAAAGTTCCTAACCAGATTTTAAACCTATGAGATGTAACTGAATTAATAGGTAAATCTGTTTACAAGTTTAAATCTTGAGAATATGTTCTTATAGATCCTTTAGTTTTTATTTAGAAAAATTCAATCAAATATCAAATCGAGAGAATAATATTTAAACAGGTTAAATCCATATATCACAGATAAACAAAATGTCTACATTCTAAATTGGCATTAATAAGAAAATGGTAAAGGACTTTTAAAGTCTCCACAGAAGCATGCTCAATAATTTGGAAGGTACCTTGGAAATCTGTTGTTTATTTCAAAATCAATGTTTGAATATCTCTGAAGAGAAAGGACAAAAGGTGACTAGAGTTCATTCAGCCTGTTGAGAAACTTAATCCATAATTACATGAAAAAGGCTGCTGTTTTCCCATCAAACTTTTAAAATCAGTACTTAAAAGTGTAGTTTAAATACTGTTACCCAAACCTGGGCATTATTTATTTATTTGTGATATTCCATAATTTATGTTAAATTCTAATTTTATTTGGCTTAGAAACTCAAGTCAAGGAATCTTTTGAAGAAAAACAACAGTTGTACTCCAGCCGGACCATCTAATTTAAAATCAAACATTAGTAGTCAACAAGTACTACTTGAACACAGTTATGCCTTTAGGAATCCGATGGAGGCAAAAAAGAGGATAATTAAACTGGAAAAGGAAATAGCAAGCTTAAGAAGAAAAATGAAAACTTGCCTACAAAAAGAACGTAGAGCAACTCGAAGATGGATCAAAGCCACATGCTTGGTGAAGAATTTAGAAGCAAATAACATATTACCTAAGGGCACATCAGAACATATTTTACCAACTGCCTTAAGCAATCTTCCTTTGGAAGATTTCAAGATTATTGAACAAAATCAACAAGATAAAACATTACCAATTCTCTGAATTTAAACAGACCAAGATTACCTTTAAATTTATCTTGCACAGAACTTAATGACCATCCTTCATTCTTTTCAGAGGTAAAGATACCTATGGCAATTATGCCAAAATTGAGTATTTAATAAAGTTTTACTTGAAGTAACATAATTACTGTTATAACTTATGAAAAGATAAAAATTTTTATGAAGCTTTCATTTGAGAATGAATGGAAGTGCCTTACATGAGAATTATGTTCTTAGAAATTTGCTAGGAAATTGTGTTTGCAAGGTGTTTGTGTTTTTCTCTTCTTGAACTATTGTTAAAGAACAGCCTATGACAAGTAATATGTTTAATTTATGTTAGAAAAAAAATTTTCCTGTACCAAAGTTGGGATATTATGTTCTAAATAAGATTCTAAGTAGGAATTAATTACATTAAATATAACATTAAGACTGCTGGGTTTTGTGTTAATTAAATTATCATTGGCAATGTTTTAAAAATTTATAAAACAAAACCTGAGTTACAGGGAAGTTGTTTTATTTAAACTTCCTGGACTTTTCTTACCAGTAGAAGTAAGTTTATCATGGCCTCCCTTATAAGAATATTAGATTTTAAAATAGGTTGTAAAATGTTTTAAAAATAGTATTTTGGAATGTAAAATTGAGTCATCCAGACTATGAATGAGTACCTCATAGTAGTAAAAACTGGTAGCTGATTATACTCACCTTCTAAGAAAACATGTTGTGAAATTATGCAAAGTTCAAGATCTAGCTTGTTCTTAATAAAACAAATGGATAATTATATACTACTTTTTTGTAATAAAAATATTGTGTCTCCAGCTTCAAAGCTGGTGTATTCATAAGCAAACATTACCAAGTTCTCTATTCAGCATACCCCTCAGTTCCATATGTGTTGATAGAAGACTCTTTAAGCTTTGTGTTTTTTAACTACTTTTTAAATATTTCTGTATCTCAGAAATACCATATCAGTATAGTGGGATTTTCTTTCCTCTTTGTAAACTCAGAGTGAAATGTAATCACAGAAAAGTAAGTACACTTACTATTTTGTATCTTCACAATTTACAAATTAAAATGGAGTCAATATTTCTTGCACACCAGCTTGCTTTTATCTCTTTTTTTTTTTTTTTGTCGTGAGCAATCATACTGCATAAGGGAAATAATAAAAAAATACATGTATGCCTATGATAAAGCTATCCAAGTGCTTATTATTTTATATAATCCTATTAGAACCATACTTATGGTAGCCACTTGAACAATTAGAGGGTCTATCTTATTTCATCAAATATTTAATAAGAACCCTTTCTTTCAAAAAGCTTTGGTCAAACAGATGGAAAATATGTTCATATATAACAAAGTTATTTAACCTACTTCAAGCTTTTGATACTAACACAAGAACGTAGCATATATGGAATCATAATCACAAATCATTGTAAATCTTTCCTGTAATGGAAAGATTTTTCTTTTTCTTTTGCCAACTGTTTGGATTGCCTTTTCTTTTGTTCGTTCTTTTCTTTTCTTTCTTTATGACACTAGTCATTTCTTTTGGTTTGAGCCAGGAGTGGTAGCTCACTCCTCTAATCCTAATAAGTAAGAAGGCTGAGGCAGGAAAATCAGAAATTCCAGGCCAGCCTTTGCAACTTAGCGAGTTCCCAAACAACTTAAAAATAAAATTCAAAAAAATAAATAAAAATAAAACAGGCTGTGGATGTAGCTCACTGGTTAAGTGCCCCTAAGTTTAATCCCTAGTACCAAAAAAAAAAAAAAAAAAAAAAAGTCTCTTCATTCTCTTGAGGTACTTATAAGATATATTTATAAAAATCTTTTTGAAGATGGAATAAACCTTGTTAGTCATTTTAAGTATTGGATATAGTTCCTTAGAATTATCCCTGCTATGTTTGCTTAATATGGTTTCAAACTTCTTTATGTAATCTCATGTAGCAGTATATAATCATCAAAAACGCACACCGATCATATCTACTTTTAACTCAAAGTTAGGCAAATAATCATTTAAGTTATATTTTCCAAGTATAGAATCTCATGTAGTTCATCCCTCCATTCCAAATATAAAACAAATCATTAATTAATGCAACCTACGTCTATCTATAATATCTTGATATCTTAATGTAACTTTTAAAATAAGATAAAAAATACAATAAGCTTTTAGTAAAGTTGGTCTTCATTCTCTATATTATTTGACACCATTAAATAAACTACCACTCGGGAATTTTAAAGTAAATTTTTTTCTTATCTCCATGTAATTTTCATGTTATTATCCTGGTAACATGCTCCACCTCCTTCCTACATCAAATTGTTTTCAACATATTTGTTCAATTTAAAAAGAACTTCATTCATACAGAAAAACCTAAAAAGGAATCTGTTAAAATCCTGTCTTCAGTTTTCTGATAAATTTTAGCACTCTTGATTATACACCATAAAACTAATCAAAATTATAATAACTTTCTTTGACTGGACACAACAGCTCCTTTGTTCATTCCTTGTTTTTACTGGCTACTAAATTCTAAAGACAACAACAACAAAAAAACAGCCAACGGCTAGGAACTTGATATAAAGGTGAATATTGAGCTGGGAGTGTAGTTTTATGGTAGTGTGCTGTAGCATGCAAAAGGTCCTGTGTTCAATCCAAAAAAAAAGAACGTGATATGATCTTTTTCTGCCCAAAGTAGCTCAAAGTCTCCTGAAAGAAATGTTTATTATACAATATGAAAATGCTACAAAAGAAATAGGTATAAAGTACTTTGGAAAACACTTGAATTGGAATTCAATGAGAACATAAATTTTAGACTTTTAATCGAGAACAACAGTAAGAGAATCAATTTTCATTGAGTTTTTCATGTGGCCTTTGTTGCTCCCACACTTAGTTATGCACGTGGGCGCTGGGGTTTGAACCCGTGTACTTTTGCATGCCGGGCAAGCACTGCAAGCTCCGAGCCACTGCTCCAGCCCCAATTTTAGACCTTTTTATAATCAAATGTTTTTCTTCTGAAATGAAACATTTTTTTTTGAGAGTGGGGACGTCTTAATATTTTTCCCAGGCTTGTCTTCAACCCCTGAACTCAAGGAATCCTCCAAGGACTAGGACTAACAGGCCACCACACCTGGCCCAGATATCTTTATTGAAGGCTGAGCAAAGAAGGTAGAAGGACGTTGGTGTTTGAACTGAATTGCAGTGTTATCTGATCATTTTTAACCTTTAAAATGAACACTGAGCAAATCTATAATAGTATCTTTGCTAAAAGGAAAACAACTATAAAGAATATATTACATCAAAGACAAGTATTGGAGTTTTTTTGAAATTTAATATTTATACAAAATAACCCCATTCTAGCTGATTTCTAAAACAATGTAACTCAGCCTTTACAGAACAGTTGGAAACCATTTGTTTTCTTTATAAACTGTGTGGTAGGTAGTATTATCTGATTTACATAAGAAGAAATCTCTGTTAATTTTATTTATTCAGACATTTACTGTGCCAGCTTATACTAGAAATAGAAATGTGTGTGGTCTAGAAAGTTCTAGAATGAACACTGGTCTTCTTCCAGATCCCCTCTGCCCTCCACATTCTAACCCTTTAACATTTAAGTATTGTTAAAATAGAACAAATCATGTGTCTCAAAAAACAAGATAAAAATTTGTATTCGTATATGTATGAGGTCATTGCTCTTTTCTGGGTAGACTTTTCATGTTTTATCTCATTTTTTCTGTGTTAGAATACAGGTCAATTTTAATTTTGGTATGATATGGAAAATGCTTCATTTTTATACAAGAAATAGGATTCTTTTGATATTTGAACAGTTGGAAACTTTCTAAAATTAAGGATTTTGTACTGTATATTAAACAATTGTATATTCACAAAAATGTATTTGAAGTATGTTGCTATTAAAAAAAACTTTTTTTCAACCAAATTATTGTCATGTCTGTTATTTCTATAAAATATTAACATTTCTGTGTAAGTCCTTCCCCAATTTGACCCCTCAGACTTCTGCAGAATTCCTTCTGCCTAAATAAATTGAAAGAAATTGTAAAACAAAGATATGTAAATCATTGAAGAGGAATTAGTTTTACATGTTACTCAAGTTATATCTAAATGTATATTATAGTTTATTTGCACACTTTTAATTACTGCATATGCAATCTAGGCTTAGATATATGACAGGCTATAAAAATGCTTTTTCTAGGAGTATATTCTCATGATAATTTGAGGTTCACACAAAGATTTACTTGTAGATATGATTATTATTCTTTTTTTAACAAAATTCTTCCTTTTTTTTTTTTTTTTAAAGAGGAACAGTGAGAAAGAGAATCAACTTTATTTAGTTTTTCATGTGCTTTTCATTGCTCTGACAATGTGGTGCTGGGACTCAAACCCTTGTCCTGGAGCATGCCAGACAAGCACCATTAACCTCTGAGCCACCACTCCAGCCCCTGTAGATATGATTATCAAAACATTATTTTAACAACAAAAAGATTGTGATCTTCTTAAGACTTTTTCTGATTATAAAAAGTATTGTTCTTTAATTCACAAACATTGGCTAAGTGACATGGAGCAAGCAAGGATGAACCAAACACATGTGTCCCTGTCCTCAAGACTATTTTCAAAATACTGTTTCTTATTTCCACCTTCTCCATTGACACTGTTCTCTCCATTTTCCTCCCCCACCCCAGTACTAGCGATTAAAACCAGGGGTGCTCTGCTATTAAGCTACATCCCAGGCCTTTTTAATTTTTTGAGATAGGGTCCTACCAATAGTGAAGGCTGCCCTTGAACCTGCTATCCTGTTGCCTCTGTCTCCTGAGTACTCATCTCCCCATCTTCCTAATGCCATTTTTTTCTTGTATTTTTATCAATGCATTATAGTTATACATAATTGTGGGATATGTTGTCACATATTCATAGATGCATACAATACAGCAATACAATGTGGTCAATATTCCACCCCCAGGACCCCTCTAACTCCCTTCTCCCATTCCCCTGATCCCTTGCCTCTTTTTCTCAGTCCTATATTTTCCCTAAAATACCCAAGTACAGTGACATAATTCTTATACCTATGAAGAACATTTTTTATATACATGACTATAGTATGTATAGTGACATACTTATAAATGCTTGGAGTGTACCTTGCTTTAACTCAGCTCCAACATTTTCCCTTCTCCTCCCTTCCTATCACCCCTTGTAACTTTTAGCTGTATTTGACAATAGGTTCAACATTGACATTTTTGTAAAGGCCTGCAGTATAGCTTATTCAAATATCTTAGGCAGTATCTTGCAACTGTACCTCATAAATATTGACATATTGCATTTTGTTACAATTCACTTATGTTTTTTCTTTTAATTTTCATTAAGGCGTCGTTGGAGAATTTTAAAATGCATATGAAGTGAAAATATGATATGCATTTGGGCTTAAGTCATGGTTTCTTCCACAATGCCCACTCCTCAATCTCTTGATTCTTCTATATTACACCCCTATAAGAGACATAAATGTGTGTGTTTGTGTGTATATATACATACATATGTATATATACATAATTGTAAATTTTCCAGCATTAAATGATGGTATGATTTGACTTCTCAGGGGGTTGACACATATGCTACATTGTGGATTGTCTCCCTAGATCCTTCCCTACCCTCCCTACCTCTCCCACCCCCACTAATCCTTTCCTCCCTCCCCCACATGCATGTCTGTGGTACCCCTAGATTATGTGTTGGTATGCCTTTGATGGGTCTAATACATGAGTTTACTTTCCCCCCAAGCCTAGGTTTAGCTATAGCCTCCCCAAATGAGGGAAAACATCCATCCCTTAACTCTGGGTTTGGCTAACTCACCCAGCATGATTTCTTCCATTGCCATCCATTTACTTTCAAAGGCTGCAATATCATTGTTTCTAATAGTTGAGCAGAACTTCATTGTGTGTGTGTGTGTACCAGAGCTTTTAGATCCATTCATCCAGTGAGGGGCAAATAGGTTGATTCCATAATTTAGCTATTGTAAACTCGGCTGTTATGAACATTGATTTTGCTATGTCACTGCTATGTGCTGATTCTAACTCCTCTGGGAAAATACCCAGAAGACGGATAACTGGGTTGTATGATGGATCCAACCCTAATTTTCTGAGGAGTATCCACACTGCTTTCCCGAGTGACTGGATCAGTCTGCAATTCCACCAACAGGGTGCTGGCGTTCCTATCTCCACACAACCCCTCCAGCATTTGTTTTGTATTTGTTTGTATTCTTCATCTTTGCCAGTCTGACTGGAGTGAGGTGAAATCTTAAGGGAGTTTTGATTTGCATTTCTCTGTTACCAGTGATTTAGAACATTTTCTCATGTAGTCATTGGCTTGCTCAATTTCCTCTGTTGGGAAATTTCTGTTTAACTCTCTGGCCCATTTATTGATTGAATTGTTTGTTTTTGTTATTGAGTTTTTTGAGTTCTTTGTAAATTTTGGATATTAGTCCCTTGTCAAGGATCACAGGCCATGATTCTCTCCCATTCTGTAGGTTGTCTCTTGACTGTTTTGACTAATTACTTGACTGAGCAAAAGCTTTTTAATTTAATAGCATCCCACTCATTTATTCTTGACTTTAATTCTTTTGCTTTGGGAGTCTTATTGAGGAAGTCTTTGCCAACTCCCACTTGCTTAATTGTTGATCATAATTTTTCTTCTAGCAGTTATATGGTAGCTGGTTTAATTCCTAATTCCTTGATCCATTTAGATTTGATTTTTGTGCAAGGTTTTCTGCAAGTGGCTGTCCAGTTTGTCCTGCACCATTTCTTGCATAGGCTATCTCTCCTCTAAGTTATATTTTTATCCCCTTTTCAAAGATCAGATGTTTAAAGATTTGTGGGTTTGTTTCAGAGTCTTCTATTCCATTGGTCTTCATTCCTATTTTGATACCAGAACCATGCTGGTTTTTATATTATAGCTCTCTAGTATAATTTTAGATCTTGTATTGCAAAACCATCTGTTTCATCTTTCTTGCTTAGTAATGTTTTGGCTATTCTGGGTTTCTTGTTGTTGCAAATTAATTTGAGAATTGCTTTTTCTAAATCTGTAAAGAATGACATTGGTATCTTGATAGGGATTGCATTGAACCTGCATAGTGCTTTTGGTAGAATGACCATTTTAATTATATTCATTCTGCCTAACCATGATCATAGAATATCTTTCCATCTTTTCAGGTCTTCAATTTCTGTTTTCAGTATTCGATAATTTTCATTATAGGGGTATTTACTTCTCTTGCTAGATTAATTCCCAAGTATTTTATTCTTTTTGAGGATATTGTGAATGGGACGTATTTCCTGATTTCTTCTGCCCTACTATGGTTAGCGTGTAAGAAAGCTATTGATTTATGGATCTTGATCTTGTAGACTACTACTTTGCCAAATCTGTTTATAAGCTCAAGCAGTTTTCTGGATTTTTTTGGATCTTCCAGGTATAGGATTATGTCATCAGCAAAAAAGGATAGTTTGACTTCTTCCCTTCCTATTCTTATCCCTTTAATTTCCTTCTCTTGCCTGATTGCTCCAGCCAGGGTCTCAAGAACTATATTGAATAAAAATGGTGAAAGAGAGCAGCCTTGTCTTGTTCCCGAGATTAGTGGAAATGCTTTTAACTTTTCTCCATTTAGTATTATACTAGCTGAAGGTTTGGCATACATGGGCTTCACAAAGTTAAGATAAGTTCCTTGGATCCCTATTTTCTCTAGAGTTTTGAGTGTAAATGGGTGCTGGGTTGTATCGAAGGCTTTCTCTGTGTCTATTGAGACTGTCATATGGTTTATGATTATTTAATTCTGTTTAAGCGATGAATCACATTTATTGATTAGCATACATTGAACCAGGCTTTGCATACCTGGAATGAAGCCCACTTGATCATGAGGAATTATCTTCTTGATATGTTTTTTAGTGCAGTTTGCAAGAACTTTATTAATGATTTTTATGTTGATGTTCATGAGGGATATTGATCTGTAGTTTTCTTTTTTGATGTGTCTTTGTTGGGTTTTGGTATCAGAGTTATGGTTGCTTCATAAAAAGTGTTTGGGAGAGTTCCCTCTTTTTCAATTTCTTGGAATAGCTTAATAAGGAGAGGTGTTAGCTCTTCTTCAAAGGTGTGGTAAACCTCAGCTGGGAATCCATCAAGTCCTGGGCTTTTCTTCTTTGGAAGACTTAATTGCTGTATGGATTTTGGTGCCCATTATTAGACTGTTTAGGATTTCAATTTCATCCTGTGTCAATTTGGGGGATGCTGAATGTGTCTAGAAATTTGTCCATGTCTTCTGATAATCTGATTTAGAGGAGTATAGTTTTTCAAAATATGTTCTGATAATCTGATTTCAATGGTGTCAGTGGTGATCACCCCCTTTTCGTTGGTGATTTTGTTGATTTGCTTCGATTCTATCTTTTAGTTAGATTAGCTAGGGAGTCTGTCAAGTTTATTTTTTTGAAGAACCAGCTCTTTGTTTCATCAATTCTTTTTATTGTTTTTTTCTGTTCTTAATTTCTTTGATTTCAGCTTTGATCTTGATTTTTTTCCTGTCTTCTGCTGTCTTTGGAATTAGCTTGTTCTTCCTTTTGTAGAGATTTGAGATGGAGTATAAGCTTATTTGTGTGGGATTGCTCCTGATTTTTAATGTAGACACTCAGTGTTATAAATTTTCCTTTTAAGAATGCTTTCATACTGTCCCAGAGGTTTCAATATGTTGTGTCTTCATTTTCATTCTCTTCTAAGAATTACTTAATTTCTGTTCTCATGTCTTCTTGGATCCATTCTTCATTTAATGAGGTGTTATTCAATCTCCATGTATATGTGTGTTTTCTGTGATGATTTTTGCTGTTAATTGCTAGGGTCATGGCATCATGGTCTGATAGGATACACAGAATAATATCTACTTTTTTATATTTGCTAAGATTTCCTTTGTGAACTAGAATATGATCTATTTTGGAGAAAGATCCATGTGCTGCTGAGAAGGTATACTCTGCCAATTTGGAATGGAATATTCTGTAGATACCTGTCAAGTCTGTTTGCTTATTTATGGTGTTGTTTAGACTGGAGATCCTTTTTTTTTTTTTCTTTAATGATCTGTCTGTTGGTTATAGAGGAGTATTAAAGTCTCCTGGTACTTTTATTTTGAAGTTCACAAGTGGTTTTATGTCATGGAGTGATGTTTCCATATAGTTGGGGGTGTTGGTGTTTGGAGAATATATTTTAACTAAGATTATATCTTCCTGTTGTATTGTTCCCTTTACTAGGATGTGGTGGCCTTCTTTATCTCTTCTGAGTAATTTATGTTTAAAATTTACTTTGTCAAATATAAGAATTGCAACTTGGGGTATATGCCATCCTTGGGGTTTTTTCCATCCTTTCACCCTCAATCTGTGGATGTCATTGGCCATAAGGTGGGTTTCCTATAAGCAGCATATTGTTGGATTTGGGTTTTTGATCCAATCTGCTAGTCTGTGTCTTTTGATTGGTACATTGAGACCTTTCACATTCAGTGTTAGGATAGTTTTTATGTGGTTGTGGTTCACAATCCTTGTGTTTTATTAGTAAGTTCTCTGCTGTCTTGATTGTCCATTGATAGCATGTACCTTTATTGAATTTCCTGTTTGTGGGTTTTGAGGAATGTTAGCTTGTTCTTCTATCCTTTTTTTTTTTTAAAGAGAGGGTCAGTGAGAGAGAGAAACAATTTTATTTAATTTTTCATGTGGGTTTCATTGTTCCAAGACTTTGTTGTTTACATGGTGCTGGGGTTTGAACTTGCGTACTCGTGCATGCCAGGCAAGCACCATAACCACTGAGCCACCGCTCCAGTCCCTGGAGTTTATCTTTGAGGAGTCTTTATAATGCTGGTCTTTTGTTTATGAATGCTGCAATTTTGATCTTATCATGAAAAGTTCTTATTTCTCCCTCAAATTTGAAGTTGAGTTTTGCTGAGTATAGTAATCTTGGCTGCGTGCTGTATTCACTCAGTTGTTGCAAGATATACTTCCATGATCATTTTACTTCCAGAATCTTAGCTGAAAAATCTGATGCGATTCTTATTGGTTTGCCTCTGAATGTGATTTGTCATTTCTTTCTTGCAGTTTTTAATACACTTTCCTTGATTTCCCTGTTGTATGTTTTGAATATGATGTTCCTTAGTGAGCTTCTCATTTGATTAGGCCTATTGGGTGTCATATAAGCTTCCTGGATGAGTATATCTGACTCTATTTTATATGGGGAAAAATATTTAATTATTTCATTGAGAATGTTCCTTATCCCATTCATTTGCGTTTCTGTTTCTTCATGTATCCCAATTATTCTTATATTGTTTCTTCTCATTTCATCCCAGACATTTTGAAAATTCTGTTTATGTTCTGTGAGATTTTTTTTTTAACTTTTTTGTTAACAGTTTACTCAAGCTTACTTAGCCTGTCCTCATTGTCAGAAGTTCTTTCTTCAAGAGCTGAGGTTTTGTTTTCTATAGAAGTTAGTCTATTATTAAATTCTTCCATGGTTCATTGACTGCAAATTTTAGCTTTGTTACTTCCTTTTTGAGTATGTCTATTCCTTTGGTAATAGAGTTTTTCATCTCTTGAGTTTTCTTAGTCCCTTCATTATATTTTCTTTTAGTTCATTGTTCCTTTTAGTAATCAGATCACTGATGATTTTTTCAAGGTTTTCATCTTGGTCCCTATCTGTGGCATCCTTTTTTAGGGGAATTGTGGGTTTGAGGTGAACCTTTCCTAGTTTGATTCTTCATTTTTGAAGGATCTCTGAATTGAGATTCCCTGTGGGGAAGTTACATAGTTCTCCAAGTAGTTTTTCCTTGCAAGTCAAAGGGTTGGATCAGCTACCACCTCTTTGTTGATCATTTTCCTCCTTATGATGCTTCTGACTGGGTCCTCACTGTGCTCCACCTCTTGGATCTAGGCTCAAGGTTACAGATTTAAACCTGATTGTCCTCGGTGCCCACCAGGCCAGGACCAGAAGATATCTGTGCCAGAGACTTCTCCAGGCTGGGATGCTCATCCAGTTGGTTCTGTGCATGTGCTGGGGTTGGAATCAGAAGAGGCCTGGGCTCGTCCTTCAGCTGAGCGGGGTCTGCTCCAGATGAGGGACCTACCTGGGGGTGTCCTAAGCACCTGCCAGCTGGGACCAAAAGAGGCCCAGAGCAATATGTGGAGCTTCTGGTAGGTGGGGCCTGCCCCGGATGGGGCCTTATGCCATTTTAAATGAGTGAAATTGAATACAACAAATCAGTCTTAAAGTTGCTAGCTACCTTTTTTTTATTTTTTATTTTTATTTTTTTTTAGAGAGACAGGGACAGTGAGAGAAAGAGAGAATCAATTTTATTTAGTTTTCACGTGGCTTTTGTTCTTCCAACACTTCGTTGTGTACATGGTACTGTGGTTCAAATCCATGTCCTTGCACATGCCAGGCAAGCGCTGTAACCACTGAGCCACTGCTTCAGGCCCTGACTACCCTTTTTAAATTCCAAAGTTAAACACACAACAATACAAAAGAAAATAACAAACAAACTTTAGGTTTAACATCAAAAAATGAGGTATGAACCTTAGATGAATATTCAGTTTAATAAATTCTTTAGCAAATATATTCCAAACCTTCTCTCTTAACTATTCTCCATTCTCTTGAACTTCCTATTTTCATGCTCTAAACTATCTCCATCCCTTAGCTTGGTTACTTGTCAACTGCCATGTCATCTTTCAAGTCTTAGCTTGGACACTCCCCCTCTCTTGCATTACACTTTCCCTAAACATACCCCAAGTGACATAAGTGCTTTTCCATTGCTAGAAAATGACATTTAAAGTAAATAGAAATAGCTGGGTACAGTGGCAGATTTTATACTCAACTTGGATAAGGTTGCCATTTTATTATAATGTAATTTATAATGTAATTGTCTACATGTCTCTCCCCCCCCCCCCATATTCCATTAGGCAAGAGACTTTTGTGGTGGCAGGCTGCAGAATTCTTTTTTGCAGGATGGATCTCAAGAGTCTTACATGAATGTTGAGAATATACATACTCAATTATTAGCAATTCTGACTCTTTTTCCCCCTTTGGTGGTATTGGGAATCAAACCCAGCACCACACACATGCCAGGCAACTGCTCTTTTCTCTGCTGTATTCCCAGACCTCTTAGCAGATTTCAGAAAATCTTGTCCACTCCTTTGGCTTGGATTCAAAAGGATTGTACATAAAATCCACTGATATTTTCCTACCTAACAATGATTTTTTTGCCATTGGGATAATTTTGACAATTCCTTTTAAGCATCAAATGTCTCTATCCCAGAGAAATCCAAACTTCTTTATATTACAGAAAAATAGGAGTTCATGTTGTGAAATATAAATATTTTTAGTGTAACAAACTTTCAGTCTGTTTTTCTATGACTGTAAGTCTGAAACTCATTTTTACCACAGAAAAGAATCTGTTATTAAAGACAATTAACTGTTGGGAAGATTTAAACAAATGTTCATGTTTCTTAATTTTCAAAGCCTTTAAAAATACACTCTCACTATTCCATGCAAACACAAAATTTCTCAACCTTAAATTTAATTTTGGAGCTATTTTGAGGGCTGGGAGATAGCATACCTACTAATATCTTGAGGAATAAAATTTAGAAAAGCCTTAAGTAGAAAATTTCCATTGCTAGATAATGGCTTTTAAAGTAAATAGAAATAGCCACACAATGGCACATGCCTGTAATCCCAGTGGCTAAGGAGGCTGAGACAGGTGAATTGCAACTTCAAAGCCAGCCTCAGCAACTTAGCAATTAGGCCCTAGCTAACTTAGCAAGACCCGGTCTCAAAACAAAAAATAAAAGGGTTGGGGATGTAGCTCAGTGGTTAAGTACCACTGTCCTCAATCCCTGGTACCCCTCCCCTCAAAAAGTAAATAGAAATATCAAGAGTTTGTTGAAATTTTTAAGATTGGCCATCTACAAAAACTATAACTGCAAAATCATTACTTTCTTATAGAATAAGTATATTTTAACTATTTCAGTGCCTCAAAGTTGTTTCAGTCTTAAACTAAAATAGCTTGTTTACGGAGAACAACATCAGTACTTGGACCTTATAAAAAAAATGGAGGAGAAATATTTATTTGAAAGCTCAGTTCACTGGCACTATGACTTAATATGCAATTTTAACCAGATCTAAAAATCATGAAAAAGAATAGGAACTGACTTGACATAGATTGACTTCAGTGTTTTTAAGGGAGTGACCTGACAATTGCAGGTGGTGGTTTTCTCAGACACCAACTGATTGACAAAGTCACCCTATGACTATGATGAAGGCAAAAAAAAACAAAAACAAAAAACAACAAATCAAAGCATAAAAAACCCCAAAATAATTAATTCATGATTTTAATCTTAGCAGAAACAAAGAACAAGGTCACTGCAAGCCATAAAAAACATTAGCTTATATTATTATTTTTTTAAGAGAGAGGGACAGTGAGAAAAAGAGAGAGAGAGAATGAGTTTTATTTAGTTTTTCATGTTTTTGTTGCTCCCACATAGTTGTGGGTGCTGGGGTATGAACCTGAGTCCTAGTGCATAGCCAGGCAAGCATGTAACCGCTGAACCAAGCTCTAGCCCTAGCGTTTATTATTTATAGTAATTACTCAATAGTCTGTAGTCTGGTAACACTGATTCTGGCCAGGTAGTTTAATGGGTAATCCAATTATTTACCTATACAGAACAGACAAAAATAAAGTGGGCACATAATGAATTTCTACAGGAGACCATATTTAGTTCAATAAGACAGGGCCACTAGTTCTAGACAGATTTGGGTCTTAGTTGGCTAGTTAATTACATTTAAATTGTATTTTGAAATTCAAAATAATGTGTTTTTAAAAAGTAATTACTGTTAGTGGAAATAATGTGAGTTTTTAAAAAGTAACTACTGGGTTAAATCACAATTGTATACTGTCTGAACAGAGTGGAGTCTTCTTGTACTTCTGGCAATTAACTGAAAAAAATCAAATATAATGTAATTACCAATTAGTTACTATTAACTAAGGGAAACAAAACTTAATTGTAAATAAGACGTGAGTGAAATCAGCCAAGATAAATTGTTAATGCTAACAAGGCTTTCTGCTACTTCTTTTTCTTAAGAGAGAGGAGAGACCATCAATTTTTATTTTTTCATTTATGTTTTTCGGACTCTTGGTGGTGTATGTGGTACTGGGATTTGAACCCAGATCTTGGTGCATGCCAGACAAGCCCTCTACCTCCGAGCCACATCTGCAGCCCGAGTTCTTGGTTTTTTAAATGAATTGACTGAATTGAATGTGCATACTTTAAATATAAAGTGTTGGAGGAGACATTTTTGTAATGTGAAATAGTATTACGAAAATAATTATGTGCGAGTCTAAAGCAGAAACTGTTTAGCTTTATCTTTACATATCTACTATCCAGCTGAGTCTAGTTCATATAGGAACTAAACAGCGTGTTTTGATTATTTATTTGCAGTCCTGTAAACGCACGGGCACTTCACCACGGAGCTCTGTCCATAGCCCTTTTTATTCTTGATTTAAAGGCAGGGTTTGCTAAATTGCCAACGTTGGCCTCGAATTTGCAATCTTCCTACCTCAGCTTCTTTAGAGGCGGGATTACAGGCGTGTGCCACAGAGTCCAGTTAAACCATGTGCTTTAAAATTTTTTTCTAAGCCGCAAAATTCCATTTCTACAACATAACATATTCTCCTCCCCTCAAATATTCATATTATTTGGCATGCCCTCATAGAAAAAGCATTCGAATATTATGCTTGAAATGGTCTTACTGGATCTACAGTCACTTGCATCATGTTGCTCTATTACTACTGTGCTGGTGGCTTCCCTTTTCCCGGTCTAGGATGTCACCAAACCCGAGGGCTGAGTCAGGCCGAGCCAAGAGGCCGGCGGAGCTTCCGCCCAGCCAGTAGCTTTCCCCTTAAAGGCTCAAGTGCGGGCGGGTGCGGTGGCTGCGGCGCATGCGCAGACGCAAGCCGAAGGAGAAAAAGGGCGGCGAAGCCCCTACTGGAGTCCGGGGCTCTCGGCCCTGACAGTCCGGACGCGGGCCGTGCAGGCGGCTGTCAGGTCGCGTCGGCGTTCCACCGGCCGGGGTTGCCTCCCTGACTCGCCCAGGTTTGGGTGTCCGGTTTTGCTCATTTGTGGACCTGCTCCTCTAGCAGCGAGCTGCAGGGCCGCAAAGCGCGGCGGACTCCGACCGCCGATTGGCTGCCTCGCTTTCCCTTCCGCCTTCCTGGTCTCGGAATCCAGGAGAGCGGCGATCCGGCCCCAGGGCGTGCGCTCTGCTCTTCCAGTGAGCAGTGGGAGTGCTTCAGCAGCATGTTGCTGGAGGGAGTTTGGGTTTATATTTTCTTTTTGTTCGGTTGGTGGAAGTTGTAGGCATTTATATTTGGCTCTAAATGAGTGTTTTGCTGGCAACTTAAAGGACTTTCTCAGAGAAACGTTCTGTTTTCTCCCTTAGGTGCTCATAGCTTTATTTTCCATGACAGATCTTGATGAAACTATATGCAAAAGATATATGAAGATGATTACAAACATAGTAATACTGAGCCTGATCATTTGTATTTCCTTAGCCTTCTGGATTATGTCAATGACTGCTAGCACCTATTATGGTAAGTAGGAATGTTCTAATTTGTTTTTCTATAACCGGTGGAATTTAAGACCCTACCTTTTCAAGTCACACATCTCTGTTTATGCAATGATATATAGTTTCCAAAAAGTATAAGAAAGGGATAACAGCGACTCAGGGGTTTTCAGGAGGCCTTGAGTGCAAAGAAGAGAGCAGATACAAGTGCAAAAGAGTTGCTGCAGGCGGTCAGATGAGATTATGAACCAGCCAAAGAGTTTTTTGCAAGCGAGGAGCTGTCAAGGCAGGGAACTTATTCTAGGCCGTTTGAAAATGGGCTGTATCAAGCAGGGAAATTGAACTGAGCTGAAGCCCTGGAGACAAGAGTCAGGAGTTTGGTTACCTGTTAACCTCTTGATGTATTCACAAAATGGTCTGATTATGGGGTCAGTGTGCCCCACACCACTGTCCTAGGTTCCCTTCATTTTATGCAGATCTAGTGAAATTGATAAACTCACAGGCCTGGTTTATGTGCTGTGGGTTTGAGAACACCTGTGCATTATGTGCTTCTGATTTAATTCAATAAATTCACCAGTGGTCATTTTTTATTAGCACAATTGATTTATCAGTTTTCACCTTATGATTTGTGCATCTGGAGATTATTCTTTTTGCTAAATTCTATGTGTACAACATTTGTGGTTGTCTGTATGCCCAGACAAGTTACCAAGTTTTCTGCCTTAGCACTTGTACTCAAAATGAAGTAACTAACTCATGGCAAACCGCTGCTTTATAAAATGGAGTAACCCAGGGCTTGGCACTGCTGTTTTGTACAACATGGAGTAACTTACGTAGCAGGACATACCTGCTCTCCACACTCATATCCTATGAATGGTTATGTTATGAATGGTTGCCTGCACTTATCTTCCAAACCTGAATTTAGTTTACTGACCTGGTAATATAGTTTCTTGAACATTTTAAAATCTGCAGTAAATGCTCATTGTGATAACCCTGGTTATACCTACCTCAAAATGTCTTTGTTTCATGTAATTATTTTGTCTACTTTGGTGAAAAATAAGTGATGTAAAACAGTTTGCTGAAGCAATTTCAGTGATATTTTAATTTTATTAAGAATATTAGTAATGTAGGGCTGGAGTATTGGCTCAGTGGTTATAGCACTTGGCTGTCATGTGTGAGGACACGGGTTCATACCCTAGCACCATGTACACAACGACATGTCAGAGCAACTAAAGCCACATGGAAAACTAAGTAAAATTAATTCTTTTTCTCTATCACCGTCCCTCTCTCTTAAAAAAAAAAAAAAGTAGTAATGTATCAATTTTATGTATCCTGTAACAAAAATTAAAGGCAGTATAATCTTTTTTCTTTTTTCTTTTTTGTTTTTTGTTTTTGTTTTTTTAAAGAAAGAGGGGACAGAGAGAGAGAGAAGCAATTTTATTTAGTTTTTCATGTGACTTTCATTCCTGGGACACTTCGTTGTATATGTGGTGCTGGAGTTTGAACTTGCGTACTTGCACATGCCAGGCAAGCGCCATAACCCCCAGCCACCACTTCAGCCCCAAGACAGTATAATGTTTACATTTAGAAATTTGAAAGATTTGTCTGCTGTTTGATGACTTCAAAAGAACAGACTCTAGGGCTGGGGGTAATTGCTCAATTGTAGGATGCTTCCTTAGTAGTCAGAGGCCCTGAGTTTGATTCCCTAGCACCACTACCAAAACAACAAAAACAAAAAAAGACTCCTTTTAAAGTCTAAAACCATTTTACATAAATGTCAGGTACTTGGATTCAGATCTTCAAGGTTTTTTTAAAAATAATTTTATTTAGATTTTTACGTGGCTTTCGTTGCTCCAAGGCTTCATTGTGTACCTTGTGCTGGGGTTTGAACTCGCATACTTGTGCATACCAGGCAAGTGCTGTAACCACTGAGCCACCATTCCAGCCCAGATCTTCAAGGTTTTAAAGCTACCTTAGATGGGGCTGGAGTGGTGGCTCAGCGGTAGAGCACTTGTCTGGCATGCAAGAGTACCTGGTTTTGAACCCTAGCACCATATACACAATTGAGTCTTGGAGGAACAAAAACCAGATGAAAAAAATAAATATAAAAAATTGAGGGGAAAAAAGGCTGCCTTAGAACATAACGATGCCTATATGCAAAGGTCCTTGATATTCCTATAAAAAAAAAGAGCACTAGTTTTTTCATAACAGTGGAAAAAGTGGTAAGGAGTATGAGTAAGTGAACTGTTATGTATGGTTACGTGTTAGTGATTGCCATTTCAGAACTTAGTCCTTGTGCAAAGAAACATGAATAATCAGACATGTTTTCCTTTATACAGAGGCTTTCAGGGCTGTTTATTCATAATGATGCCCAATAGAGGATGGGGGTTTGAGGAAAGGAGATGAGAAGAAGCTTCTTGTCTAACTAAATAAAAAGAACCAGAATTTCTAAACTGAAGTGTCCCCTCTAAGGCCAAGGACCTGATGCAAATGAAGGAAGCTGTGTAGGTGTTTGCATATTAGACATGGGGTTTTTTTACATCCAGAAATAGAATTTTTCCTATTCTGTGTTCTTCACTTGGCCGCCTTCATCTTTTATTTTTCTGTTTTTGATAGAAACATAGACAGAAGCAACAATTCATGTTTTTCTTTACCATAAAGAAATCACTCAGGCTTAGTGTTCAGGAGTACAAAAAGTGGAAATTTCAAATGGCAAGCCCGTGGCCCATCTAAAGGAGGTAGCCTCTCTTCTCCTTCAGTTGAATCTGCCATGTGGGTCAGAGCTTTTTCTTTTAAACAAAAGTTAAGAATAGGACTTTTTATATGAAATTTCCTCATCTTTAAATATTGACTCAAATTATTTGAAAACTCTGCTAGCCAAACAAAGTATCTGAATTGGATCCAACCTTTGGAAAAATCAGTTTCTAACCACTGAATCAGGTTTGCAGCCTATCAGAATGTTACATGCTTAAAATAATCTCTCTCAGAGTCAGAGAGAGGGATAATTAAATCCTTTAAAAAAAGAGTTTGTTCTATATAGTACTTGAAATTTAACCCTTGCGTCCTTTCAAAAAGAAAAAAAAAAAAACCAAGAAACCAGAGATTCATTGCATATCTCCAGATAACTCATGTTTGAGATGCCCTTTATCATAAGGAGCTATAAAAGGTTCTCAAAACTTCAAAATAGCACATGGGCTATTTCCCAGGAAGAACTCCCCTCTGAAAATATACAAGCGTCAACATAAATATTTTACTTTGCTGACTTCATTTTAGTTTCTCTACTTAGGACAGTATTTTAATCCACAAAGCAATTTTTAACGCTCACTCCAGAACTGACCTCTGTGGACGTCACCCAACTTGTGCTGCACGCTTGTGATTTTCCAGGTAACTTACGGCCTGTTTCTCCCTGGCGTTGGCTGTTTTCAGTTGTTGTTCCTGTTTTGATTGTCTCTAATGGCTTTAAAAAGAAAAGTCTAGATCACAGTGGGGCTTTAGGAGGTATGTATTTATTTTAAATGATTAATAAGTATTTGTTTATGTAATATAAATTCATGTTTTCTAAATTCTTAATATTACATATTTTAGACAATGATAAAGTCATGTTGCTCAAAATTCCTGTTGTGTCAGAATTTAAGAAAAAACATGTAACTTCATAATTGATGTAAAGTAGATTAATAGGAATAGACTTTTGAGGACCTCCACAATTCTTCTCCACTCCTTTAGCTGGATTAGTCTTCAGTCACTCCTCCAAAGTGTAAAATGGAGGAGTTGGAAAGAACAACATTGGAAACTGCTATTAGTAGTCTCAAGTAGATCAATTCAAACCTGGTGTTCTTATAGTTCTAGATTAATTTTTTCAGAACTGAGGTGTGACAAGCAGTTTATTCTTTTTTTAGTACTGGGGATTGAACCCAGGGGCCCCTCTATATCCCCAATTTTATTTTTTATTTTGAGATAGGGTCTTGCTAAGTTGCCCAGGCTGGCCTCAAATTGCAATCCTCCTGCCTCAGCATCCTTGGTAGCTAGGATTACAGATGTGAGCTGCCATGCCATGCTCGTTTATTTCCTCTTTTAGCAAATACTTAGTGAGCACTTATTACTATGTGCCACTGTTCTAGAAACTGGGGGTATGCTTGTGAACAAGGACAAGGTTTCAGTTCTCCTGGAACTTTTATTGTTTAGTGGCAATAGATAATAAGTAAATCTATGAAACTTTTAAAGTGATGAATTTTATGAATAAATTAAAATTTAATAAAGTATGTATGATGGGAGATGTGAGGCATTCTTCCACAGCTAGCATCAGATACTTTTCTCATAAAGATAAGCTGAGATGCAGAGAATCCAACTATAAGAAAGTCTTTATTTATTTATTTATTTTTTTAAAGAGAGAGGGACAGTGAGAGAGACAGAGAAAGAGAGAAACAACTTTATTTAATTCATCACATGGCCTCAGCCACTCCAACACTTAGTTGTTGTGCATGTGGTGCTGGGGTTTGAACCCAGGTCCTTGTGCTTGCCAGGCAAGCGCAGAAACCGCTGAGCCACCGCTCCAGCCCTAAGAAAGTCTTAAGAGAAGCCTGTTCCATGCTGACAGAATAACATGCCAGGCCTGACATCTGTGGGCCTAGCTTGTTCAAGAATGAGAAGGCGGCTCATTTGACCAGAAAATAGTACAAAAAGGAAAAGCAATGAGAGATAAAGTTGAAAAAATAGGCAAGGGCCAGGTTATATTGGGGTTGGTAGACCACAGTAAGGCTTTTATTCTAAAATAGGTAGAATCTCTGCCTCGAATCAGAGGAGTGACATGATCTGATTTGACATGGGAACTTTTTTATACTCGTGTTTAAAGTACCAGGCCATGAGGATTCCCCCTAAATACTTCTTATGGGATGATAGCACTTTAGGATAAGGATTATTTAGAACTGGCAGATGTTAAAATCACTTACTTACTCAACCTTTAAAATGCCACTCATCTTTAGCCTGTGTTGCCCTGTAAATATACTGTGTCTCCTCTGTATTTAAAGTACAGAAAGCATTTCTCATAAAGATTTTTGTTGTTGTTGTTCTCATAAAGTTTTATAAACGAGAGTAGACCTTCATGGAGGCAATGTAGTGTGATTGGTGAGAGAACAAGCACTGAATCAGATAGGATTGATTTGAATAGTAGTCATGGCTTGGGAGAGTCATGCGACCTCTCTCTGTCTGTTTTCAACATGTGATTTAGAGAAGCATATCATGCACTCGGTGAAGCTTGCACTTGCAGTCACCTCACTTGCAATGGTACCTTCCAAGGCCTTTGGGAAGAACCCTGGCAATGTGCTCTTATGGTCCTATAGTTTTGTAAGTTTTACAAATGTAGAAGATATTTTGTACTCTTTTTTTCTTAAAGAGGGTCCTCTAAATTATGAAAGTGTAGGGCCCCCAACAGCCTGAATCTCTCCCTGATTTTATTCTTATGGTCATAAATTAAACGAAATAATTACCATAAATTTCTTTGTTCAGTGGAATCATGAAACAACATGTATTGGATACTAGGCAGATTTCTTTAGAATCATGCTAATTCTTTTTCTTCAGAATTAAGAATCATTGCTCAAATTCTGCTGAGATATTTTTTCATTCTGTGGGGTAGTTGAGAATTAAAGTTAACTAGACACACTGACATTTTTAATATAAATTTTATCTTATATAATGAATAAGCATTAGGAATGACTATTATTTATTTAACAGATGCTTATTGTCACACTTACTGTGTGCCAAGCATTCCTGTTAGCACTTTGGAAATATTAACTCATTATAACAAATAATTTGAACAAGCACTGTTTGAGTATAAAAACAGAATTATGCCTTGTTAAAAAGTGTTCTTTCTCAGGTATCCTTGCCTTGGAATTTATTCTTTAACTACAGCAAGAAGAGTTCTCTTCTTACTTTTCTCCTTTTGTATCTTTACTGCTTCCATTTATTTTCTTGTCTTCTAGCCCTTGGGCCTCTACTCCTCTCCCACCCGCCTTGATTCTGATTTAAAAGATATGTATTTGAAAGCTAGTACTGCCACTTGTAATTGATGTGAACTGTGGCAAGTCATCTAACTCCTGGGATCTTCACTTTCTTTATCTCTTATAAAATAGGTCAAACAGTAATATTGTTTTGTGGGTGGTGAGGTGTAAAGAAGGTAATGTGTAAGATAGCATGTCCTTGAGATCTGTAGAGCATTATTTTCAATAATGTTTTTTTCTGTGTGAATGATCATTAATTTGGCTTTACCACAAATGTTAGTTTCTCCCTATCTCTACTCATATTATTCCCCCAACCGCCCTCCTATCTTGTTATTTATACTTCTTATTATTACCTGAATTAATAAGAAGTATAAAGAGAGATTTGAAGGATAATGAGAGAATTCTGGAGGAAAAACAGCAAAAGCTTCAGAAAACTGAAATTAATTCTCCTAGAATAAGAATAAATGAAGTACTTGCACTTAGAAAGGTTATGTGGTGTGAGACTTCTTAATGTTTAATGAGTTTCTCTCATTGAATAGGATTCAAATTTGTTAAAGTCATTACTTTACTGCCCAACACTAATAGATAGACATTGTTAAATGCAATGGAGGGAAACATGTTAACTTCTTTTTCAGTAGTAATTGATGTTTCCAAAGTCAGGTAGCAAAAATATGTATGTTTCTAAAAAGTTTCCTGGTACTGTATTAAGCAATTTGATCTGCTTGAGATTAAAGGACACCTACTAGATTATAAACTCCTTGAGGACCAAGAGTATATCTTAAGCTTCCATGTTGCATGTTTCTTTGACACAAAATAGGTGCTTAGAAAATAGGTATACATTGACTTAAAAACCTTGGCCCTTTTTTCTAATTATTTCATTCTATGAAATGTTTACAGTTTAGAACATTTCTTCCTTAAGGATAAAAACATGTAATGCTGATTCAAAGTTTAACATAGAGGTTGGGGATGTGACTAAGTGGTTGAGTGTTTGCCTGGCATGAATAAAGCCCTGAGTTCAAACCCTAGCACCCCCCCCAAAAAAAAAGTGAACATATAGTAGTTGGGAACACTTTCCTAGAATATACTCTGTGTTGTCATTTTCCCATCTGTAAAATGGAAGGAATAATGGTATCTTTTTATAGCACTGAGGTTACCATGAGGAAGTTATCCATGTTGTAAAATGGGTACCCTGACACCTGACAGATATAGTATGTATTTTGTAAATAACAGTTATTGTTTTCCTTCCACTACTAATCTTCAGTCACAAGGACTTTTCCTAAGGTTTTAGATTTTAGCGATTGATACATAGGAGTTACAAAACTTTCTTGATGATACAGTTACTTAAGAGTCTGTCATGCTATAGGAACACATATCTTGATGTTGATAGGATGGGGAAGGGATGAGGCAATGCTTAAGGTGCACACTGAGGTGAAGGTCCTGGTCTCCTGAAGGGAGAGGATTCTCAGATGAAGAACACAGGGAGGGGGTGAGTGGAAAAGAACTCGTAAACTGTAAAGCACTATGCAGGCAGTGTACTCCAAGGAAGTGTTGTGTGCTCGTTGTTGACCTGGTTCTGACAAGTTACTGAAAGCTTTTCTTTGAACATGTAAACACAGATAGTTTGTTATTAGGCTTTTAGCATGGCAAAGTTTAAAATTAATTTCATTTGCCAAGAAAATTGGACTTAATGGCTTACCGTTTTTTCATTCATTTTCAAAAAATATTTAGTAAGGGTCCTACGTATGCCAGGCACTCTTCTGGGCACTTACGGTTTTAACAGTGAATAAAATGGACTAAAATCTTATTATCATATGGCTTACATTTCTCTTCAGGGAAGACATAATAAACAATCTCGTTTGGCCCTATCTGATCCCCTCGGAAGATGCTATAATCATAAGGAAAGTGCGCAGCAGGGTGGGGTATTACTGCTAAAGGCCTATGGTGAGACTCTGATTTCATAAGGGTACCTTAGCTGTTTTTAGTCTCTGTTGTTCAGGTATGGTGTACAGTCTCTCTATCAGTCTCTCTAAAGTAGAAACTTCACTATTGTCAGGTCCCCAGAATTGATATAGCCAAGAAAACTAGGTGGATGTTTCTCATTTTCATAAGGAATTGCTTTATGAGCCAGAATGCTACTTTATTAATCTGATAGAATGTAGAAATACCAGGCAAACTGGAATATAAAAATCACTGTTTGGGCATGCCCCATTATTGTAGTCGAGCCATGTGAGAAGTCATATTATAATTAGAAGGTTGCTTTGGTGAGTGCAAAGTCTGAGAAACAGTAATGCAAGTCCACAGGTCAAGAGGCCCCCCTCCCTTAGGCAGGGTTCAACAAATCTGCTAATCTCTGTTTATTTTGGCCTTCACTTTGGAGCTAATTAGCCTTCTTTAGATTCTCACAGTTTTACTCTAGGCAGATTATACACTAAACAGTAGAATTCAGTTTATTAAATTGCAGTAAAATTTCAGTCTATCTTTCTCTTTTCTGCCTCCCGGAAATTACTCAGATGACCTTTATTGAATTTGGTAGGTTAAGTCAACTTCCACTGTCAGACACTTGAAACAGTGTTGTTTTACTTCCCCAGCTGGCATCTGTTGGGTATAGAAGTTACCTGTTTTAGAGTCAGAAAGACAGCAGCCATAATCCTAAGTCTTCAAAATCTTTGTAGCACCCTATCGTCATATATATATCATCATATATCCCTTATTAATGACAGTGATTCCTGGGGTAGAGTAGGGAGGTAGCTTAGACATGAACCCAAGATAGCAATTACTAATCTAAAATTCAGACATAGCTGGGAGTTGACAAGATATTTTTATGCTGTATGAAAGAAACCAGTCCTTCCAAACATGTCTTAAATTTATTTCTTCAGTCTAAAGCTGACATCATCATAAACATGAATCACTTCATGTAGTGTTTTAGGGTGGTCAAAGTAAAAAGGGTATGGATATCTTTTGTAGCATTGTTTCAATCCATGTCTGTTATTTTAGAGCCATGCTACTTTGGGTTTGTTTGAAGACAGTGGAACAGATTCTTTACAGTGATTGTTCATGAAGAGGAGAGAGAAGACACCTTGACTTTCATTTGCATGTTTCATATATTTTGGCTTTCTCTTCAAATAGCCATGTTCTACTTTTACAATATTTTAAAAGTCCATGCAAGAAAACTAAAGGTTGAATAACAGTGACACGGTATTTATTGTTGTAGAGAGCTTCTGCCACTGGAACTGTAGCTGCTATTACTGTCACTGATGTTAGCTAACATTTATTGAGACCTTCCTTAATCCTAGGTAGAATAATAAGTATATTCCAAAAATTATCTCTAACATTTCACAGCAAGTCACTGAGATAGGAAATATCGTTCTCATTTCACCATTTTGAAGTTGAGGCTTTGGATTAGGTTCCTTCTAGTCACACAGAAGCAAGTGGAGGAGCAGAGCCTCAACTCCAGACTGTTCAGCTCCACAGGTGAAACCCTTTACTGTAGTAGATCAAGTTACCCTGTTTCTTGTACTCTTAATTAAAATGCACTAAACTTTAGCAAAATGCTAGTAATTGAACATCTCTGGATGAATCTGTGAATAGCTGTCTGTCTAGTTATGGGATTTGAGTCTTCGACTAAGCAGTGGTGAAAAAGGTTATAATAGAAATAGGAACCTGAATACTTGTTATATTATTTAATAGAATATTGTTTTGGTAGTATTTATTTAGTAAATTAATAAATTTATTAAGTATTATTTAATGTCTTTTGTATTAACATCTATTATTTAATAGAATAAATATTAATAAATATTTAAGGTATTTAGTAAAATTCTTCAGTTAGTTAAATGGAACGTATTTATCTTAAGAATTACAGAGAACAAAAATTATCAACCATAGAGTAAGCAGGGATGGAACAGTTTGTAGTAAAAAATAAAATAGAAAAAATATGGGGCCAAGGAGCTTTGAGCACATAGTTAACATGCTGGAGGTCCTGGGTTTAATCCCCACCACAGGGAGAAAGAGAAGAAAAGAAGGGAAAAGGGGAAAAGAGAAAATGCTCCCTTTGGGGTAAAAAAAGAAGGGAAAATTTAAAGGCATGCATATACCAGTTTATCTTTATAAAAAGAAACACAAGATTAATAAACTAATACAATATAAACAAACACAGGAAGGAAAATAAATCAGTTGGTTACAAAGGCTAGAGGGAAAGCAAAAGATAGAAGGAGGCTCACAGGGCACTGGGAGAAGTAACGTTTTTCTAATGATACCTTTTCCTATCAGTTCAGCTTTTGCACACGTGTATATTTTACATACTTAAGAAACAAAATTATATCAGGGTGAGAAGTGGGGAAAAATCTAAAACTGGAAGTAGACTGAACCAAACCCAGTTCCATTTCAAATGAGTAGTATTCTGAAATGAAAAAAGAGTGAGTACAGTATTCGACTGTATCCTTCGATTGAAGAGAAGGGAAAACTGCAAACAGATAGACTATTTATAGTGACTTTTTCCTTATTCTTTGGGTGAAGCAATTCTGAGACAACTCTAAATTAGTATAGGATTGAGGTAATGTTGGAACCAAGGTCTTTGTTAAGGACAACAACAACAACAAAAAAAAAAAAATAGCAAGGGCTGGAGCCATGGCTCAACAGTTTTGGCACTTGCATGGCACATGTGGGAACGCAGGTTCAAACCCCAGCACCACATACACAATGAAGTGTCAGAGCAACGAAGGTCACATGAAAAACTAAATAAAATTGATTCTCTCTTTCTCTCTCACTGTCCTTCTCTCTTTAAAAAAAAAAAAAGTGGGGGCTGGAGTGGTGGCTCAGCAATTATAGCGCTTGCCTGGCTTGCATAAGGAAGCAAGTTCAAACCCCAGCACCAAGTACCCAACAGTGTCTCAGAGCAATGAAAGTCACATGAAAAACTAAATAAAATTGATTCTTTCCCTGTCTTAAAACAAAACAAAACAAAACAAAACAAAAACCGTAGCAAGATAGAACAGGGGGAAAGCAAGAGAGAATCCATAGGGATAAATTAGAATTGGTATGATCTTATTATTTCTAAAATATGTGTATATATACATATGTGCAGTTGTTCATATTTGTATATGTGTGTATGTATTCACTTGCTGTATCCACAAATGGCAAAGAAATACTAGTAACCATGAGTACTTGAGAACCTAGATCTTGGTCCCTAATATCCATTGCCTACTAAAATGAATCAGAGCTTCTCAGAGAAATGGCTGCTTCCAGGACTGGGGCAGAGTAGGTTTGGAATTATCCTAAAATATCTTAAAAAAAAAAAAAAAATAGGAGGAGTCATGTCACAAGGGCATAGTAACCAGCTTAATGGGACTCTTACTAGCCACATATGGAACAATTTAAGCACCAAGAGTTAAGTACAATAATGTGTTATAATAGTTTTTATTTGGATGTGCAGTTACACTCTCAAAAATGACAATGTCATAAAATAAAAAATATTTTGTAGGAGTAGTCCACACTAGAAGATACTACCTGGCATGCACAAGGACTTGGGTTCAATCCCCAGCACCACATTCACAACTAGGTGTTGGAGAAACAAAAACCAGATGAATAAATAAAATTGATTCTCTTTCTCTACCCGCTCCAAGAGAGAGAGAGAGAGAGTACATTCATCTGTTAGCACACTCTTTCTTCAAATGGAAAATGTACTCATTTGGGTTAAAGATGTTCTCAGGCCAGTCACATCCCAATCTGACTTCCAGGGATCACCTTGATTCAATTTTGTGTACCCTCAAGATTCACATACTTGTCTCTTCTTTTTTGTCATTTTTACAGGTGGCTAATTCCACTCATTATATTTTGACTCATTTTCATAGGATTAACTACCCTTTATAATAAATATGATTATGTAAGATTTCCTTGCAGTTGGTCACCCTTTGAAAAAGGAGTGAATGCAGCCTTCGTTCTACTTTGTTTGCCTCAACAAAATCTAGAGACAGCTAGGCAAGGTGGCACACACCTGTAATTCCAGCGACTTAGGAGGCTGAGGTAGGAGGATTTCAAGTTTGAGGCTAGCGAAGGCAACTTAGTGAGACCCTGTCTCAAAGTAAAAAGGCTGGGGATATAGCTCAGCGGTCAAGCATCCCTGGGTTCAATGCAAAGTTCTGTCAGGAGGAAAACAAAAATAAAAACAAAACACACACACACATACCCCCAAAAAACTAAAGAGACAGAAAAGTCTGAAAATTTGAAATAACATTCACAGAACATATTTCAGTTTTAGTTTCACATCACACTTTACAAATTCACAGAGGACAATTTAGCTAAGAAAAACTACTCCTCACCATAGTTTATGAGGCTCAGCAAGAGAACATATGAAGGTTTTTTGAAAAATATAAAAAGGTTAACTTTCTTTGAATTTCCTCAGAAAAGTGAAAAAAAATCCAGATTATAGGGGAAAATTGTAAAAAACTTGAAAAATTTAAATCATCATCTTCTTTTTTTTTTTTTCAATCAGGGATTGAACCTGCAGGTGCTTCACCACTGAGCAACATCCCCAGCCTTTTTTTATTTTTTATTTTGAGACTGGGTCTTGCTAAGTTGCTTATCTGCGCCTCCCTCGGTTGCCCAGGCTGGCTTTAAACTTGTGATCCTCCTGCCTCAGCATCCGGACAGAGTCTCTGGGATTACCTCAGACATGCACCATCACACCCAGAGGAAAAGCTATAATCTTTACTTCCTTACAGACAGCCACAGTAGTTTGGAAATTCTTTTTTTTTTTTTTTTCCAGAGCTGAGGACTGAACTCAGGGCCTTGCGAGTGCTAGGCAAGTGCTCTGCCACTGAGCTAAATCCCCAACCCCCAGTTTGGAAATTCTTTAGCCTTCTATTCAAATGATGTATATGTACCTTCTATGTATTGTTTAATGACTAAATCACTACTATTAATTCTGTTCTGCAGCTTGATGATAAAATAATATATAGTGTTGTTTAAAAGGAGATCAAAATATGGCAAAAATATCTATCAATGTAATTAAAATGAGTTTATTGTTTGTAATGACTTGGTAAATTGTAAATGTGTTGGAAATGTACATTCAAGTTATAATATAAAATAATTGCAAAGAGCCAATGTGTTTCAGCATTAATATATAGATGAAGTGTAATTCTGTGTTTATATGTTTCTTTTAGGGCTAGTGGTTGGATTTATCCTAACCATTGCAAATTTCAGCTTTTTTACCTCTTTGCTGATGTTTTTCCTTTCTTCTTCAAAACTCACAAAATGGAAGGGAGAAACAAAGAAACGTCTAGATTCGGAATATAAGGAAGGTAAAATTAATTGCACTTGATATTACTCAAAATGGTAAATTTTATTTTAGCCTAACAAGCTTTTAATCAGAACATATTTATAGACTGTCAACAGATAAATTTTGACAGTAACTTTAGTAGCTTCATTTAGTTTATCATTTATTTTACCACAATAGAAGTAACAGCAGCATTTTAGAAGTGCTGGAGTATATCACTGATTATTTTAGATTTTTTAATACCAACATAAAATGAGGCCAAAGGTGTCATACTTTTAAACTTTTAAAAATTTATAGTCATTTTTCTTTTCTTAAACTTTAAAATACAAGTTCCTATAACTGCATGCTTTTCCTTCTGAGGAGAAAAACATTTCGTGTGCTTTTCATCTGCTTGTTTATTTACAGGAGGGCAAAGGAACTGGGTTCAGGTGTTCTGTAATGGAGCTGTGCCCACTGAGCTGGCCCTACTATACATGATAGAAAATGGCCCTGGGGAAATGCCAATCGATTTTTCCAAACAGTACACTGCTTCCTGGATGTGTTTATCTCTCTTGGCTGCCCTGGCCTGCTCTGCTGGAGACACCTGGGCTTCAGAAGTTGGCACTGTTCTAAGTAAAAGCCCGCCAAGGTTAATAACAACCTGGGAGAAAGTTCCAGTGGGTGAGTCTTGATTTGACTTTCAAAACTAAAACAAAAACACACCTCTTAATGTATTTCTTGTTTAAGAGCCCTTTGAGAAAAAAAGAAAAGAAAAGAAAAATAAACATAGAAATTTGGGCTCAAAAGCAAGATAAAGATCTCTGCAGACCCAGAAAGAACATAATGCAAATCAGTGTGCTGAAATGGAGCTGCAGACCCTCTGAGCTGTGTCAAAAGTATGCAGCAACTTGAAAAGGCTCCCACTATCCAAAGACAGAAAAAAGAAGAGTATCTACAAAAAGAATTGACATATGGTAAAAGTGAAAAATCTAGAAGTGAAAATGGTAATTTTTTAATTGGTTGCCTTTTGGAAATATTAGAGAATAAACTCATTATTCTGAAAAAAAAAAAGAACCCTTTGAGAATTTTATTTTGGTTTCCTTAATTGGAAAATTGCTATAGGCTATTGAATTTCTGATATTAAATAATATTTGATGGAAATGTTAACAATACCTGGATATAAAAAAAAAAAACCTGGATATACAAAACAGGAGCATAAAGATTGACCCATAGACTTATCAATGGGAAAGGAGCAATAAGTTTTTCTCAAGGACCTATTATGTAATTAGTACTTTAAACATAGTCCTTCAAATCCATTGTTTCAAACAACAGTGGATTAAAAGTATCTAAAGAAAAAATAATTTTGTCTATACTGAACATGTACAGATTTTTATTCTTTTTTCTCTTTTTTTCTTTAAAGAAAGAGGGGACAGTGAGAGAAAGAGAGAAGCAATTTTTATATAGTTTTTCATGTGACTTTCATTCCTCAGACACTTTGTTGTGTACATGGTGCTGGGGTTCGAACTTGTGTACTTGCACATGCCAGGCAAGCACCATAACCTCTGAGCCATCACTCCAGCCCCCAGACTTTTATTCTTATAATTATTCCTAAATAACATAATAATATTTATATAGCATTTGTGTAGTGTTTATATTTATTATAAGTAATCTAGAGATGATTTAAAGTATGTGGAATGGAGGATGTGTGAAGGTTATATGTAAATAGTACAATATTTTATGTGAGGAACTTGAGCATCTAAGGATCTTAGTACAACCAGAAGGGCTCCTGGAACCATTCCCTTGTGGATCCTGAAGGACTTATATTTGTCTTAGTCCCCTAGTACCATTATAAACTGCTTCTATTTCCTTTTTATTATCATCTTTTCTTCCTTCCTTTTTCTTCCACCTTCCCTTCTTCCTCCTCTTCATCATCATCAACCTTATAGCAGCTAACATTTTGAATACCTACTATGCGCAAGGCACTACCCTAACTGCTTTACATGGAGTAGCACTTAGTACTCATAATAATCATATGAATTTGTTCTTGTATTATTTCTGTTTTACAAACAAGGAAACTAAGGCACAGAGAAGTAGCAGTGTGGCTCCACTGAACCGTTCTGTTTCACTACTTAGAAGGTTGAGAGTTACTGACAAAAAAAGGACTGTAGGAGAGTTGTTTTCTTAGTAGGCTACAGTCTTGCAATTACATTAAAGAGAACTTTCTAACAAGTATCACATGATCTCACTTATATTTGGAATCCTAAATAGTAGACCTTATAGAAGTTGAGATTAGAGGGGCTGGAGCGGTGCTTCAGCGGTTTTGGCGCTTGCCTGGCAAGCACGAGGATCCGGGTTCAAACCCCAGCACCACGTATACAACTAAGTGTTGGAGTAACTAAGGCCATGTGAAAAACTGAATAAAGTTGTTCCTCTCTTTCTCTGTCTCTCTCACTGTCCCTCTCTCTTTAAAAAAAAAAAAAAAAAGTTGAGATTAGAACGGTGGTTATCAGAAGCTGGGGAGAATTGTGGAAAGGAAGGGATAAGGAAAGTTCAGTTAAAGGGGGGCTAAGTTAGATAGGAACAAGAAATTCTGCTGTTATATGGCTTAGTAGGGTAATTAGAGGTAACAGTAATGTACTGTATATTTTTAAGAAGCTAGAAGAAATAATTCTGCATGTTTTTGCCATAAACATAAGATAATAAATGTTTGAAGAGATACTTGCACCATGATGTGAATACTATACAATATATATATGTCTCAAAAATCACATGATACTCCATAAATATGTACAATTTTATGTATCAGTTAATTTTTTTAAAAATCTTAAATTAGACTCTTTTAAGAGTGTGTTAATTAGCAGTTACCAATATTTTTTTATTTTCTTGACTTTACATGTTTGCTGATTGTTAACCAGATGATTTTTATTTATATTTCTTCTTAGGGACCAATGGAGGCGTTACAGTGGTGGGACTTGCCTCAAGTCTCCTTGGTGGTACCTTTGTAGGCATTGCATACTTCCTCACACAGTTGGTTTTTGTGAATGATTTAGACATTTCTGCTCCACAGTGGCCCATTATTGCATTTGGGGGTCTAGCCGGATTACTAGGATCAATTGTGGACTCATATTTAGGGGCAACAATGCAGTTTACTGGTAAGACCATTACCTTATTATTGTGACTTACTGGTTTTTCAAAGGGGAAGAAATATGGATTATTATTTTTTTATTTTTTTTAATTTTTTTTTTTTTTTTTTAAGATGTGAAAAGGAAAAACCCAAAGGCACAGGATGTTGAGGGACCAAAATGACTGGGTAGAATCTCTTCTACAGTTTTGGTTTTCTTATTCTTTTGTGTTAAATTAATTGAAAAAGAATTAGTTCTGTGGAGCAGTGTTTGGAAGAGAGGATACAATAGTGCATGCCATCTTGTAACCCCAGGAAAGCAGGACATTTGGAATCAGCTCATTTTAATGCATCTCCTTCCATTTATTTTTTCCAAATCCATTTGGTAGGTAATTATTGTACCTAGTCTAATTACACACACATGGCCTACTTTCCTGTTGAGATGTCATGCTTGCTGTCTTCACCATTGAGTTTTGGCGCTGGGGGGTGGTTTATTTTATTTGAGGTGTTTCACTGTGTGGCTCAGGCTGGTCTCAACTCCTGGGCTCAAGTGATCCTCTGCCTCAGCCTCTTAAGTAGCTAGGACTAGAGATGCACGCCACCATGCCTTGCTCTCACCACTGAGTTTTAAGTTCCACTCAAGATAAATGGGAGAGTCCGTTTTCCTCAGAATTTTCTGTGTTCTGCTTCTGTGTCTCTGCTGCCATGTCAGTCTACTGACATGCTGTTAGGTGCATATTTGCTGCACCCTCTTCACTAGCTGTGTTTTCTTCTTTGACATCATGAAGAAGCTGGGAAGCTAGAGAAGGCTCCCTGAGTTCAGTACCCTCTGAATTCAGTCCTCACCCATGCTCTTTAAACCCCGGGATAATCTGCTTATCCTTCCCCTCCCCTCCCTACCTGACAGAACATTTGTTCTCTCAGTTTTATTAATTTCATCTAGATGCTAAGGAAAAACAGTCTGGTTTTAATTCATACTGAAAGGTCAGAAGCTACCTACACAAATAGTATAAAAATTTTTTACAAGCCTAGGTTTTAAAGGAAATTGGGTTTTAACAGGGGAAGCTTATCATATTGAGTGGGTTGAAAACTAAAATACGGGCAGTGGGGGAGATGAATTCATTCTGTAAATCTTCGTGTGCCTCTGGATTAGTCTGTACCACAACAAAAGGTGCATTAGACTGGGTTTTACATAAAGAGAACATAAAAGTAGTTTACTTCTCATAGTTCTGGAGGCTGGGATGCTCAAGAACAAGACCCTGCTCACTTTCTGCTCCCAAGATGATGCCTTGTTGATCATCGTTATGTGGTGGAAGGCAGACAGGCAAAAGGGCCAGGCAGCTCTCTGAAGCCTCTTACGTATAGGCATTAATCCCGTTCTTAAGAGTGGATCCCTCGTGACTTGATCACTTCCCCAGAGGCCCCAACTCTTAATTTTGTCACATTGGGTCTTGGATTCCAAGACATGAATCTTTCACAGCATAGCATCCTCCTTCATCCAACACCATGTGGGCCCTGTGTGTCCAGTGCAGAGACCATAGGCATGACCCATGACCTCTATTGGGAAGTGCCTCACAGGTTGGCTTTTTTTTTTTTTTTAAGAGAGAGGGATGGTGAAAGAGAGAGAAAGAGAGAATCAATTTTTATTTAGTTTTTTCATTTGACTTTCATTGCTGTGACATTTTGTTGTGTATGTGTACTGGGTTTGAACTCATGTCCCTGCACATACAAGGCAAGCGCCAAAACCACTGAGCCACCACTCCAGCCCCTCACAGGTTGGTTTTGAAGGGAAAGTACTAAGAAAACAGTCCCAGCCTCTCAGTTTCTTACCACCTGTCCTTTTCATGTTCTCCCTTCTACTTCTGAAGCAACTCCAGAGGTATTGAGAGAACAGCAGTGTGGTGTGCTGGTAATCAAGGGTTCCGTGTATCTCAGCATGTAACTCACCATGTAAGTTATTCACTGAAGTCATTTTACAAGTCACTGAGAATTTTTCAAAGGTGATCTCCTTTGGAGGAAAAAGCTTATTTATTCCTTTTTTTAATCTTGTGTTTGAATCTTCTCGTTTACGTCTTGTCTACTCCAGGTTTGGATGAAAGCACTGGCATGGTGGTCAACAGTCCTACACACAAGGTGAAGCACATAGCTGGGAAGCCCATCCTTGATAACAACGCAGTGAACCTGTTCTCTTCCGTTCTCATCGCCCTAGTCCTCCCAACAGCAGCATGGGGGTTTTGGCCCAGAGAGTGAACTTTGTTTCATTTCCACTGGTTGAAACTGGTGAGTTCAACTAAATTTACAATTCCAAGTTTTATCCAAACACTAATGATAATTATAATATTAAAGTGAAAATGTGAACTCTTCCCATATTCCATCGTGATGGAATTCCACACTTTGGTTTCATCAACTTCCTTTATCAGCTAGTATCTTTCTAGTGAAAGAGAAGATTGCATAGAACTTATACATCTTTTTCTTCTGCTGAATGTAGCTTCTTGAAGAGTAGAGGTATATTTTCTCTGTATATTGCTGTCTGTTGAACTGAAAGATCTACATAGTCAATGTAAGTTTTATGTTGCCTTGTTTGTTTAAAGCAGTGTCAGGACAAGAGTGATGACATTTTAAAATGGTTCCCAGATGCAGCAGAAAAATACAGTATCACTTACCCCAATGTTGTATTCATTTTAGATGATTTAAGCCCATTTTTGTGGAAACCTCAGTAAGTGTACTATCCTGGCCTTCTCAACCATTATCTTGCTAGTCACAAGTAATTATGAGAAGTGCAAAGACTGATCCCTAGTGAATTATGTGGTCTATTCCATATTATTCTTCCTTACTCCAGGTTAATGATGAAAAAAAAGGTTAAGTGTCTTTTTCATATGAATCATTAGAAAGTGTGAAAACAATTTTTAATTGAACTTTTTTTTTCTTTTCTTTTTTTTTTTTTTTTTTTAAACAGGGTCCCACTAAGTTACTTAGAGCCTTCTTAAGTTGCTGAAGCTGACTTTGAACTGGTGATCCTCCTGCCTCAGCCTTCCGAGTTGTTGGGATTCCAGTCATGTATCACTACACTCAGCACAACTTTTAATTAAAAACCAAGGAAACTGTGTAAAAAATGTTCACCTTATATATTTCAGTTGTTCACCAAACAGAAACTATTGAATTCAATATTTTTTTTCTCTTTCCAATTTTTTTGGTGCATTATAGTAGTTGTACATAAATGATGAGATTTGCTGTCACATGTCTGTACATGCATGCATACAATATAACAATATAATGTAGCCAATATCACTCCCTAGCACTTCCCCCTACCTCCCTGCCTCTCACCCCCACTCAAAGCAATAGTTTTGTTGTTTTCTTGTTTTTTTATTAGAGCATTATAGTTACACATAGTATTTTAATTCATCCCAACAAAATCATACATGCATGGAATCTGATTTCGATTCACAATTCCCCCTCTTCCCTCCCATCTTCCCTTCCTTCCCACATTATCCTTCCTCTGCTCTCCTAGATTTCTTTTCACTCATCTATTTTGATTGGTTCTTCTTACTTATACATAAAGATTATTTTTAATGCATTTTGTAACTTTTTCTGAAATAGATATAGGCATCTGTGTTAGCATTGGCATTCCTTACCATTAGTCAGTGGACAATGATTGTAATTATTTTTTTATTTGTTATTTATAAGTGGCAGAAAAAAATGCTCTGATTTCTTATTATGTGTCTTCTCAGTTGTGCTCTCTTTTACATTGTAACAACAGAGTGAATTCTGCTTTTCAAGTTTCTTCTTCACTGTGACCTACCATGAGGTAGAAGTATTGACCAGGAGCAGATTATTTTACCAAATGTATCTTAAGGTGTTTCTCATGTGATATCTGTACCATTTTTCTCCTACCCCTTTTGCATTTTTTTTTTAAGATAGAGGGACAGTGAGAGAGAGAGAAAGAAGCAATTTTATTTAGTTTTTCACATGGCTTTTGTTGCTCACTTTCTTGTGTACGTGGTGCTGGGGTTTGAACCCTTGTACTCATGCATGCTAGGCAAGCACCGTAACCACCAGGCCACCGCCCCAGCCCTCCCCCCCTTTTCCATTTTTAAAGAAACTGGGAAAGAACTCCATGAGTAAGTCACCACAGAGTGGAGACAGCTTAGAATTTGTCATTGGTGACCCTACTGTACTGACAATTTAGAACTGACTTGGCTCAGGAAGGAAAACAAAATAGCTGACACCCTAATTCTTAAGTCAGTCAACTCAATGGATCACAACCACTCATTTTGAACTTTGGATATACATTGGTGGAAGCACCTGGGCATGGTTTTACATTCTGACTTTTTGGTACTAGTTATCAAACCCAGGGGCACTTTACATCCCGTCTTTTTTTTTTTTTTTTTTTAAGAGAGAAAGCTTTAATATTTTTTCATCTGGTTTTGGTTTGTTTGGTTTTCCTCCACTTAGCTGTGTATGTGTTGCTAGGGATCAAACCCAGGTCCTCACGTAAGCTTGCCAGGGAGGCACTGTACTGCTGAGCCACTTTTCCAAACCCCTCCCCGGCTTTTTTGTTGTTAATTTTGAGACAGGATCTTGCTAAGTTGCTGAGGCTGGTCTCAAACTTGAAATCCTGCTGCCTCAACCTATAGGGACTAAAGGCATATGCCACTGTATCTGGTCTGGGTGGTTTTTTTAAAAACCAAAACTTGTGTCTAAGCTCCATGCCCCCAAATTCTGACTTAGCTGATCTAGGATATAGTCTGGGAATTGAGACTTCATAAAGCTGCACATGAGAATCATGTAAGGAGTTTTTAAAAAACTCTGTTACCAAGTCCCCTTTCTAAACCAAGTAAATCGGAATGTCTTTTAAGATAAGAACTATGCGCTCATTTTATGTGGCCTACTCCACTTTGGGGTATTTTTTAGAAAATCCTCTGATAGAGTTTAATGTTTAGCCAGGTTGAGAACCACAAAACTAAGAATATCCTAAAGCACTGTATCCAAAGGAGGATACTTTATCACTGTATCAAAAGAATGGGGCTTCTTATTTTTATGAAGACAGCCAGCAGCAGCAGCAGCACCCTGCACCATCTTGCTGGACTGACATTTCTGGTAATGATACACTGTCTTGTAGCTGCATCTCTTGTCATTGCTCTGTCAGGTTTTCATGCAGCCCACACATTGTTCTAACACTTTCCTCTTTTCCTGGAGATTAACCCCTATGATGTACAATAGGGACAAAATACTTATTGGGAGCAGCTTTGAGTTTGGTAGTTACCATATCATTAACAGTGTGGAAAGATACTGCTATGTAATCCTTTATTTGAAAACCTAGGGCTAGTTGTGTTTTGGAATCAAAATTTTTCAGAATTTAGAAAATAGATTCTACATAAAATATTTCACTCAAAACTGCTAAAAAAAAAAAAAAGTCCAGGTTAGGAACCCATTATCAAATACACTCCTGCTTTTGTAGTAAATTATGAATTGCCCTGCTGAAGGTTAAGTCATGTCAGGTTTTGTCACCAAATTTGTGAAGAAACCCATAGGGGTTCATAGTTGGATTTGAAAATTATAGATAAAGAGGTTCTGTCCTTTTAAAAACCTATATGTATTTTAATGTAACATATTTTGTATTGGATATTTAATTCAAGTATTCTTCCTCTTGGCTAGGTGGCCAGTTTATGTTAACAACACTTTCATGGAGAGAGTTCCATAGAACAATATGATAAAATAGTATATGCTCCTGCCTAGGCAGCATAAAGTCGTATTATTTCTTATTGTACAGTAACACAAAAGAGGACAGCAAATGTCTCAGGGCAGCTTCTGAAGGATACTTCAAGAAGATGCATCACCTGGGGCCACCAGGCGAGCACAGACTTAATACACAAGGTCACTGCATCTTTAGCTCCTTTCTTGCATTACCTATGCTTAATATATCTCTTTCTTGTTTCTAGCTGGTGTAAATATAGAATGCTGGCTACGGAAATACCAACCCCACCTCAATTAGAAAAAGGCCTCGTAAAAAAAAAAATCATGAAATGAGGTGTTTTAAACTGCCACCTGCCTGCAGTATGAACGGCTGCTACTTCTTATGCACTGTGGATACAGTAGGACCCGTTCATTTGATACTCCTGATATTTTGTCTGATGTTCCCAGTGCCATCATAATGAGAACAAAATATACAAGCCACTAAATCCAAGATGAATTGTACATGCTTTAAAAGTGAAAACACAGGACTGATAATGTAGCTCAGGGATTGATCTTTTGCCCAGCATGCAAAAGGCACTGGGTTCAATGCCTTGCAGTGCCAATTTAAAACACACACACACTCAATTATTTATCTCCTCATGGAGAATCTGTTGCTATAACTCAAAGTGGTCCTGCATATTTTAAAACTACATAAGTGTTGCATATGTGTTGGTTGAATCAAGTTGTTTGACTGTAATCAATGTTTGCCTTAAGAGTCTCTGAAAGTCGATAATCAGGAACATTCCTGGAGGGAAATAAAAAATAAAACAAGTTTGGCTAATTGAATTTCTCAGGACTGATGATTCTAACATTTCTCAGTTATGTGAAACTGGTAATGGTTTTGAAACTAATGAGTCAGAAAATTATTGTGGGAGGAGTGAATGAGTGGCAGGACAGGACTCCTGAGATGATTCTCCCTGCAAAGACTAAGTGTCAGTTCTCTTTATCATACTGTCCCCTTCAAATTTTGTTTTATAAATTGTAAACGTGGCAACTCTTCTTGTATATTTAGATTTTTTCTTTTTTTTTTTAACTGTTTAATTACTTTAGCAATAAACTGAATCTGTTTTTTTTTCCCAAGTATTGGAAATTAAACCCAGAGCCTTATACATGTTAGGCAAGCTCTCTACCACTGAGCCACATCCCCAGCCTGAATCTGTTCTTTTTTAAGTATTAGAGATAAAACTAAAATATTCTTTTGCCTTTTTCTACCCCTTTAATAACCCTGGCCCCTTGCTGACTTCTACAGAATAATCACTGATAGAACTTTGGTATAATTTTTACACAGTATTCGTTTTAAGTGTATTTTTTTTTTTAAGAAAGAGGGAAGCAATTTTTATTTAGTTTTTCATGCAACTTTCATTCCTCGGACACTTTGTTGTGTACATGATGCTGGGGTTTGAACTCACATATTCGCGCATGCCAGGCAAACTCCGTAAAGGCTGAGCCACTGCTCCAGCCCCTGAAGTGTATTTTAATACACTTTTTAAAAAAATCAATGACATTATTATAATTAGTAGTATCTTAGCTGCTTCAAGTCAGGTTGCTTTTATTTAAAAAACCTGACAAAAAAAGAGAAAAAGATATACCAAAATGTGTGTTATCTGATAAGATTACAGATGTTTTAAATTTAGTTGAAATAATTTTAAGTATATAAATTAAATCTCATTAAAGATGTTTAAAATACTTATACAGGGCTGGGGTGCAGCTCAGTGGTAGAATGTTTGCCTATCAAGATTGAGGCCCTGGGGTCCATCCCCAGGAAGGGGTGAAGGGAATTACAAAACTAATTTTAAGTATTTTTCTAAAACATCTACAATCTAATGTGTTATTTCTCTGAATTAAGAAAAAGGCTGAAAGTAAACAAAATAATCTGGGAATTACCCCTCTTTCCCATTCAATTCTCTCATTATTTTAAATGCTACACTTTTTCTCTATACACTACCTTATTAGCAATGAATTAAAAGAATAAAATGGAATTTTAGTGTAATATGATGAAAAGTAAGAGTAGATACTCAATCTTTTGACACCTTTACTCAGGTTGTTTAAAAAAATTATAATGTATCACATATATATATGCCTACATAGTAAATAAATCTTGCTTGAGACTGGATTTTTGCAGATTTTTCAAATTCTTTGGATCCTGCTTAGCTATTTGCATTTGGAATTTTATGTTGCAAAGGCCATAATACCAGTGTTTCTCAACACATTGTCACAGAATTCTAGAATAAAGAGTCTTAGGTTAATTTCCTCAGCCCATTGCCCAGACACAAAGCTACAAAATACGTATATCATTTCATGTAAGAGAATACAATCATTTTTAACATTTTAATGCTTCCTTTCTTTTGTATATACTGTCCTTTGTGCTTTGTATTCTTTCCTCCTCTCCTCCCTTTTTGATCCTACAAAAACAAGCTCACTGGCACACCTTCTAAGAAGTTTTTCCAGATCCTCTCAGGCAGAATTAGCTATTCTTTATACATCTACACTTTAACTATAGCAGTTATCACACAGTATTTGTTAAACAAATACCCTCAGTGTCCTAATATTTAATCTATTTCTTTAACTACAAACCTCCCCATTACAGACAGTAGCCAGTGTAGAAAGGGTTCTAAGCTTTTCTTCAGAGCTAAATAAAGTTTTAAAGTACATTCACAGGGCTAGAATAATAATAGCAATTGTATTATATCCTCTCACTCTCATCAAGCTGTGGTTTTAAAAATGATGATACGGGGCTGGAGCAGTGGCTCGGCAGTTACCGCACTTGCCTAGCATGCACAAGTACATGAGTTCAAACCCAGCATCACGTACACAACTAAGTCACAGAGAACCAAAAGCCACATGAAAAACTAAATAAAACTGATTCTCTCTGTCTCTCTCACTGTCCCTCTCTCTTAAAAAAAAAAAAAAAGATACCATCTAAGATTATCAGAAAATAAACAATGGAAATGTATGTTTTCAATACAGGTTCCACATACTGTTGTGATAATCTATGGAGTGTTACATGCAGCAAATTATAATTTTAATAAAATTCCATCCTAAAGTTGTCTGTATAATGGACTACTAAGATATTATTCAACAAAGTTAATTCCTAGCATGAGACTCTGGGTTCAATACCCAGTGCAAAAAAAAAAAAAAATTCTCAATTTTTTTCTTTTAAAGTGATGCACTATGTTGTGTCCAAATACAATACTAACCATCCACACATATATTTGTTCAATTACTGGCAAAAAATTTTTCTTTCAGTTATATACCCTCTGCCCTGTTATATATAAAAATAGATTTTGAAATAAACTTTTTCATGTTTTTAAGTAGTATTTTAATTACATAAAATTTAGAAAATAAGGATAGAAGAGGGAAAAGTTTCGTAATTCCACTACTCAGAGACCAGAGACAGGCATAGTTCAGTAAATGTATTCCCCACCCTCTTTTTCTTTCAGTACTGGGGCTTGAATGCAGAACTTCACATGCTATGCAAGCACTCTACCACTGAGCCTACATCCCCAGCCCTTTTTTAAATTTTGTCCAGGTTGGCCTTGAACTTGTAATTGTCCTACCTTGACCTCCCAAGTGGCTGAGATTATAGGCAAACACCACCATATCCAGCTATTTTTCCCATCTTTTATATGAGGTTTTGGGGATTGTTTTTAACATAAAAAGTATCACACTATATTTAGTTTTACTTTTTGCTGTCATCAACCCTGTAAATAAGCATTGTCTTTTGCAACTAAAAGTTACTTGAGGCCTTCAGTGGCATGCACCTATAATACCAATGACTTGAAAGGTTAAGGCAGGAGGATCACAAGTTCAAAGCCAGTCTTAGCAACTTAGCAAGACCGTGAATAACTTAGACCCTGTCTCAAAAGGCTAGAAATGTGCTTAGTGGTTAAGCACCACTGGATACCAAAAAAAAAAAAGGTTAGAAACCCAGTGAGTGGTAGAAGATATTTGCAACATGTGTATCCAACACAATTTATATTCTGAATATACTAATATGTTTGTATATTTGTTTTAAAGCCTAGAAATCAATAAAGAAGACCATCAACCCAGAAGAAAACTGGGCAAAAGACCAGAAAAGCCACTTTGTAAAGAGAATATCCAAACAGCCAATAAGTATCTGAAAGAATGTTTAACTGCTTTTAGTCATCAGGAAAATATAAATTAAAAGCACATCAATTGATGGCTACCAGCTAAAATGAAATCAGAAGATACTAAATTGTTGGAGAATATGTAGTACAATTAAAACTCTCACACTTCTACAGGGAATATAAATTGGTACAACCACTTTCATTATCAAGCAATGTAGTACATAGACTCTTTGACCCACTGATTCCATGCCTAGGATGTATACTTAAAAGAAATATTTATACCAACTCTCTTCATAGTCATCTCCAGTTGGAAAACACGAATGCCTCAAAAGTCTCACCGTGTTATTTTTTGCTGTGATTATTGGTCATCAAAGTGACAAGTATAGAGAGATTCAAAGGATAATGAAATATCCTCCATCTTTGATAGAAGGAGTAGCAAAGTTACATTGCAACAGAGAAAGGTGACAGGTGTGATGTGTTAAGTGTCATCATTCTAATACTCTGCCACCTTTTTACTTCTCAGCTCCTAGACATCTGAGCTCTTTGTGCTAGATAATCTCACCTCTCAGGCAGCACTGTTGGAAGGGTTCAAGACAATCTCATGTAGGCCTTCCCCAGGTCATCTACCTGCTCCCATGCTCCATGTCTCTTCCTATGAAAAACAACTGGTACTTTCTTTTCCTTGCTATTATTCATATTAAATAAGTCACTAAATGTGAAAGTTCTTGGAAGGAACCATGTGTAGTAGACATAATGTTCCCCAAAGATGTCCATATCCCAATCCTGAAAAAGGATAAATACTGGCCTTCCATGGCAAAGGGGATTTACACACATGATAAAGGTTAAGAAACTTAAAATGGGGAGATCTTTGTCCTGAATTATCCAGATGGGTCCAATCTGATTACATGAGTCCTTAAAAGTTGAGAACCAGTTAACAAGGTGACACCAAGAGACACCAAGTTGATAACAGCATACAGACTGTAATATTTTAGTGGAAAGACTAGAGACTATAGCACCAGGTTATTATAAAGTCAAGGAGTGCCAGTGAAAAGGATAGGAAGATTCTCAAGGTTTGGTACAGCAATTCATGCCCCTCTCCACCCATGGAATAGACATGTGCTACTGGGAGGAGAACCTCATAGAATGGAAACAAGAGTAGACCATGTGTCCAAAATTCTGAATTGTCTAGAGACTGCCTGAGGGACTGTTTTTTGTTTCATCTGACTTGCATAGCCAAACTGGCATTAGAATTTGGAAGCCACTGAAAATAGAGGCGAGTAGACATTTAACCTACAGTTCTGAAGGCCGGTGCAAGGGGTAAACAGCAAATACAGTCTGCAAAGCCCTAGAACTTCAGCTGGGCTGTGTGATGAAGGTCTTCCCCTTCACCAAGTTTCTTTTGAGATTGATGTTGCCTTCAGTTTAAAATAATGCTATAACTTTCAGATGATTTATATAATTGTAATGGAAACCACAAAGAAAAATACCTGTAAGAATATGCAGAAAGGAAATGTGAAGGGAATCAAGTCATTCACTGCCCCCCCAAAAAAGGATAAAAATGCTAGTAGAAAACAACAGAATGACAATTGTAACTCCTTTCCTGTAAGTAAGTACTAGTATGTAAATGGATTAAACTCAATTAAAAGACATTGGCTTAATAGATTAAAAGGCTCCAACAATATGTTCTTTTTTTTTTTTAAGAGAGAGGTTCAGTGAGAGAGAGGGGGATAAAGAGAGAAACCATTTTATTTAGTTTTTCATGCAGCTTTTGTTGCTCTGGGACTTCATTGCGTACGTGGTGCTGGGGTTTGAACTCGCATCCTCATGCATGCAGGCAAGCACTGTAACCACTGAGCCACTGCTCCAGCCCAAAACTTTTTATATCTAAGGACATACACAAGTTGAAAGTGAAAAGGTTAGAAACAGCAACATAATAGGAGATTTTAGTCCCCCACTTTCAATAATGGAACAACTGAACAGAAAATCAAAAAGGAAATAGAGTTGAACAATGCTGTAGACAAAGCAGACCTAACAGACGTATATAGAACACTCCACCCCAACAAGAGTCAAATATACTTCCTTTTCTAGAGCACATAGAATATTCTCCAGGGTATGCCACATGCTAGGCTACAAAACAAGTCTGGACAAACTCATGAAAACTGAAATCATACAAAGTATCATTACCAATTATAATGGAATAAAACTGAATTAATAACAAAGAAAACTGGAAGACCCACAAATATGTGGAAATAAAGCAACACTAACAACCACCGGGTCAAAGAAGTCACAAGGGAAATTACAAAATACCTTGAGACAAAAAAAAAAAAAAAAAAAAAGAAAATAATGCATCAAAACTTATGAGATGCAGCAAAAGTAGTCCTGAGGGAAAAATTCACTGGTGTAAGTGGGTACATTTTAAGAAGACCTCAAATTGTCAACCTAACTTCACACTTCAAGAAACTAAAAAAAAAAACTAAACTCAAAGCTAGCCAAAAAAGAGATTATAAATGAATCCTCTGAGTAATACATAACAAACTTGATATAATAGGAGAAATTGATCAATTTCTGGAAACATACACCTTACCAAGTTTTCTTTAGTTTTTGTATTTATTTTTGGCACCAGGGATGGAACTCAGGGGCACTCAACACCTGACCACAATCTCAGCCCTTTTAAGTTTTTATTTTTGAGACAGGTTCTCACTAAGTTGCTTACCACTTTGCTAATTGCTGAAGTTTTGAACTTATGATCCTCCTGCCTCAGCCTCCCCACTCCTGCCTCAGCCTCCCCAATCACTGGGAACACTGGCATGCACCACCATGCCCTGCCACAACTCACCAAGATTAAATCATGAAGAAATAGAAAAACTGAATGGACCAGTAACGAATAAGATTGAATCAGTAATCAAAATGATCATATTGGATTTATCTATTTTTCCCTGGAGTTCTATCAGCTTTGACTCCAAGCTCACTGATTGCTTTCTCAGTCATGTCCTACCTGGGGATAAGCCCACCAAGGACATTTTTCATTTGTGTTACTGTGGGGGTTTTTCTTTGATTTTTCATTTTCTTTTGATTCTTTCTTAGCATTTCCATCTGTCTGCTTATATTACCCATTGTTCTACCATGTCATCCACTTTTTCCATTAAAGCTCCTTGCTCACTAGTAATTATTATTTTAAATTCTCAGTTTCATAATTCTCATATCTCTACCATATCTAAACCTAAATAAATCTTTCTCTCCACCTCAACCCCTTTTCTTCCCAGGCTCTTCTTGCTATATTACCCCAGCTGACCCCAAACTCCTGGGCTCAAGCTGTCCTTCTTGCTCAGATTCTAGAGGAGTAGGGAGTATAGGTGTGTGTCCCCATGCCCACCATATCTTAAGTCTTGTTCTGATGCTTGTTTCGTCTCTTCAGTCTGTTTTTTGACTTTTACCTTGCCTTGTAATTTTCTATTGAAAGCCAGAGTCCATGTTTCAGGTAGTAAGAACTGAAGAAGATAAACCTTTAGTGCTCTGTTTTAGGTTTATATCTGGCTAAGACTTAAGCTGTGTTAACTGTTTGTTTTTCTGTGATGTCAGAGGCTAAAATTGATATAGGACAGATGAGGCACAGACACCAAAGGAATTTTCAGGAAGCAGATTTAATTAGTCTGCAGCCAGGCTCAAGGGATGATTGATTGCCTAAAATCAGGAGCACCAGAAAGCAGTCCTCCTAGAGATGTATACCCTCTGTTACAGAAACATTTAGTGGTTACAGAAACATTTAGTTTTTTTTGTTACAGTTTGATTGGCTACCGGTGAAAAGTTACAAAATAATTGGTTATCAACATAAGTGACTTTTTAGAAGGACAAATATAAAAAAAAAAATACTGTAGAGTCCTGGTGTAGCTTCTCTTGTGGCCCTTTGCAGTAAACAGGAAACATCTACAGACAGCAAACCACAAGAGCTACTTCAAAACCTTTGTTAGCTGACAGAATTTAAAGTGTAAAAACGCCTTTTATTTTTCTTTTTGGGCAGAGGGTTTGGGGGCCTTGTTAAGATTGTGGGTAGGGTGATTTTCTCATATTAAAAATTTCTTCTAGTGTCTTATTTTTGTCTCCCCTGTTGTTTTTCAGTTTTCCTAGAGTAAGAATTTAAGAGTAAATGCCTCAGCTTTCAATTCTTTTATCTGTGGTCGTCTTAGGCAAGACTTCTGTTGATGTGTGGTGGTAAGGTAGCCGGAAAGAGAAGTATTCTAAATACGTATAATCGGCCTTTTAGTGAACCTGATTAGGGTATTCCTCTTTCTACTGGAGTGGTGACTGGAGTTGAATATTTCCCTTCCCCTTGATCAGTTAGGCTTGATAAAACCCCAGTTGGTTAGGCTCTGGTAAAATAGTTTCCCTTAAGGGAAAACTTTGTTAAGGAGACCAGAAGGCTGTGGGTCTATTTTCAAAATGTTTGTATTTTCCTTCTCCTTGGAGAGACTTTTCTCTGATCTTCACAGTGAGGACATGGTATGGCTCCTGGAGGTAAATGGTTACTTTTCTATTTTTAGGTACCCTCAAAAGTTTTTAATTCTCAAGCTAATCTACACTGAGCCTTCGGTAATTTATCAGTTACTCCTGGCTGCTTCTCCATGTAAGCTGTGATTCTCTGTATCACCTGTCTCTTCAGTTTTCTGGGCTGTAGTTTGTCCTCTGACCTTAGTTCTCTGACAGATCTAAGAAGACTTATTTCTTTACAGTTTGTCCAATTTTTTTTCCTTGTTGTGAGGGTGGAAATGACAACTTCTGAGCTGTTTGCATGTCAGATGGGAAACTGGATAATAACAGGATGGTTTTTAATCCTAATGTCACCATTCATGTCATGATGGGCCTCATATCTTCATCTGTGAATAGACCTACTTTGCAAACTTTAAAGAGATGTAGGTTATGTGTGCATAAATCTCTTGGTGTGGCATAGGAATTCATTGAGTATAGGCAGCTTTATTATTGGTTGATGGCAGCCAAACAGGCTCTGAATAATAATCTAACCAGGAATAAGAAGTAGTCATCTTTTACGATAGTTCATCCAGACCTTTAATTCACATCTAGTTTTACTTGAAAACTAAAACTCAGTTCAGTTTTTAACCTTCTGTTTTCAACCATTATATATTGCTAACAACACAATATCGTAGACTGGGAAAATTATAAAGAAAAGAGGTTTATTTTGACTCACAGTTCTAGAGGTCGCAGGGTGATGGGCTGCATCTGGGTTTGTTTGTTTTGCAGTGCTGGGGATTAAATCTGGGGCCTTGTGCATTGTAGGCTAGTGCTCTACCACTGAGCTACAGTCCCCAGCCCAAGGGGCAGCATCTAGGGATAGTCTTTCTCCCAGAGTATCAAGAAGACAATGCAGGGCACCACCTAGAAAGAAGCAGGAAGTACACATGTGTATGTGTGTCTCTCCTTCTAAAGCCACCAGGATTCATTCATGAAGGCTCTACCCTGATGACCTTATCTGATCTAATAACCTCCCAAAGACCCCCAGCATATACTAAGGTCAGATTATTTCCACCTTCTTAATATCTTAAAATGGGGATTAAATTTCAACATGTGAAGACTTGGGGGACACATATAACTTTATCCCACACTCACTTTACATTACTATACAGTAAACATTTTTCTGAATGCTGACTGTATTATTCATTCATTATTTATATCTGTGTTATTTTATAATCTTGTTTATACCTGTAGTAGCAAATTGTTTAGTACTAGAAAGTTCACTAGACTGAGAAATAGAAGAAATGAGCCTAAGATCTAATTCCATCATTAATTAGGCAAATGATTTTGAGTATTTAAATACTCAGGTGTCTGTTTATCCATCAATACCACAAGCAGTCTGAACCAGATAACCAAAAATCCTTTTCAAGACTAAGTTTCAGGGGTTAGGGATTTAGCTCAGTGGCAGAGCGCTTGCCTAGCATGGGCAAAGCCTGGAGTTCAGTCCTAAGCCCTGGAAAAAACAAAAAAAGACTAAATTTCAATCCATTAATCAGTTATCAAAGGAACAAACTAACAACTTTTCACTTATTCATTAAATATTTATTCATGAGCTATTGGATATGCTGCACAATATTAGGCATAATGTGGGGCTGGAGCGGTGACTCAGCGGTTGCAGCGCTTGCCTGGCATGTGTGAGGACCTGAGCACCACGAACACAATGAAGTCTCAGAACAACAAAAACCACATGAAAAACTGAATAAAACTGATTCTCTTTATCTCTCTCTCTCTCACTGTACCTCTCTCTTAAAAAAATATTAGGCATAAGGCATTGAGATAAGGAAGTAGAACAAAATATACAGAGGTTATAGTCTAGCTAGGAGTTAGGCTAAGCCAATAATTATGCAAGTGAATAAATAACTACACATTGTGATAGTCATTATAAAGGAAAGTATGGTGCTGGTGAATGAATGTAACAGAGGGACTCAGAGGTACCTGACTTTATAAGAAGGTTAAGGGACATTTTCCTGTGGAAATGATAGTGAGCAATCTTCAGATGAAGGGTGGTAGCAGAAGGTAGGGAGTAGAGATCTTTCCTGGAAGAAATAGCCATTTGAAAAGCTGTAACACAGGAAAGGGCCTGGCATATTAAAGGAAGAGAGAGGTGGCTGTCTTGGCTGTAACTTAGTGAGCAGAGAAGACAGGGAAAACAAAGAGGCAGGAGCCATGACAGACTGACCACCAAAGAGCCTTGCCTTGTCTGAATTTCCAGTCCTGTCTTAGGGCATCCAGCAATCACTGAAGGCTTTTCCAAATTTCCTTGATCCTAAGATTTATTAGATCCACTCTCAAGTCCTTTCTTTAAGATTAGTTTTCTGCAAAGCAAAAGAACCTGTCTGAGGAAATTAAACTGCAGTGACTAATGCAAGAACAGATCAATAGGCAAACAAAATTTTCTTTGGGATGGGGAATTAAGCAACGGTTCTTGATATTGGCTGCAGAGTGGAATCATTAGGGGAGCTGTGAAAACTCCTATTGCCCTGGTCCTTCCCTTTAGAGTCATCATCTAACTGGTCTAGGATAAGGCTTCTCAGTGATTCAGATGTGCAGCTAAGGTTTAAACCATTAGGAGGGAAAGCAAAAAAGCTTCTCTCTTTTTTTTTAAGAGAGAGAGTCAATTTTTATTTATTTTTCCATCTGGATGGAAACATCTCCAATGTTTAGTTTTGTACGTGGTACTGGGGTTCCATCTCGGGTCCTTGCGCATGCCAGCCAAGTGCTTTAACCACTGAGCCACCACTCCAACTTCAAGTTTTAATAATTTTTATGCCACCATAAGAAATTTTTAAAAACAGCCAGTATGTTTCTTCGCTGGGAAAACACCAAATGGCAGATGACACCGGTGTGTCGGAAGGTCCAGGGGGTCCCCCGGAATGAGTGGCTGCTGCAGCACTTCCTCAGGTGTTTGGGCAGCAGCCTCCAAGGCTGTGGCCACAGACTCATGGGGGCAAGGCCAAAGTCAAGGAGTGGATCCCAGTCACCAAGCTGGTCTGCCTTCGTCAAGGACATGAAGATCAAGTCCCTAGAGGGTCTATCTCAAGGAGTCTGAGATCATTGGCTTTTTCCTGGGGACATCACTCAAGGATGAGGTTTTGAAGATCTTGCCTTTACAAAAGCAGACCCATGCTAGCCAGCAGACAAGGTTCAAGGGATTCGTTGAAATAAGGGACTACAATGGTCATGTTGGCCTGGGAGTTAAATGCTCCAAGGAGGTAGCCACTGCTATCCAAGGAGCTAGCATCCTGGCCAAGCTCCCCATTGTTCCTGCACAGAGAGACTACTGGGGGAACAAGATTGGCAAGCCCCTCACTGTCCTTGGCAAAGTGACAGGACCCTGCAGTTCTATGCTGGTGCACCTCTTCCCTGCCCCCAAAGGTACTGGGTATCATCTCACCTGTGCCTAAGAAGCTGCTGCCAATAGCTGGTACTGATGACTGCTGCACTTCTGCCAGGGGCTGCACTGCCACCTTGGGCAGTTTTGCCAAGGCCACCTTTAATGCTATCTCCAAGACATGTGGCTACTTGGCCTCAGATTTCTGGGAAGAGTCTGTATTCACCAAGTCTATCAGGAATTCACTGACCATCTTTTGAAAACCTATAGCACAATCTCTGTATAGAGGACCCAGGCTCCTGCTGTGGCTACAACATAGAGATTTGGGGGTTTTTGTTCTGTTTTGTTTTAAAGAGAGAGAGGGAGAAAGAAAGAGAGAATCAATTTTATTTATTTTTTCATCTGGCCTTTGTTTCTCCAACACTTAGTTGTGTATATGGTACTGGGGTTTGAACCCAGGTCCTCATGCATGCCAGGCAAGTGCTCTAACCACTGAGCCACTGCTCCAGCATCAACATAGAGTTTTGTTTTGTTTTGTTTTTAAGAGAGAGGGACAGTGAGAGAGAGAGAGAGAGAGAGAGAACCAATGTTTATTTAGTTTTTCATGTGGCTTTCGTTGCTCCAACACTTAGTTGTGTACATGGTGGTGGGGTTGAAACCTGCATCCTCGCACATGCCAGGCAAGTGCCATAACTGCTGAGCCACCACTCTAGCCCTTATTATTTTAAACATTGGAAAGTAAAGGAATTGAGACAAAGGGTTTGAATAGTTTGCCAAGGCCACACCACTAGTAGACAGAGTAGCTGGCGTTTAAACTCAGCTTTGACTCCAAAGTCCTCATTCTCATCTATTTTGTTACAAAACCTCTTGTTTGTGGAGTTGGAAGGGAGGTAACAACCTACCTGCTTTCTACATTGTCAGCGCATAGGTAAAGAACTTCTTATTGTGCATCAGGGCCTCCACAAACCAGGCTTAGTTCCTAATAAGAAAATAAGGACGGAAGGGAGGGAGGAAGAAAAAGAGGAAGGGATGAAGGGAAAAACAGTTTCTACAATAAGAGCAGAAAGAAAAGTCATAAAATAATCCTTCCCAAAAGAGAACAGATTACATATCTTTAAAAAAAAACACAACGAAATTCAACCACTATAAAGAAGAATTACTAGAAATATATAAGATATTAATCCCCCAACCGAACATGTTGACAGAAAAGTTAGAAAAGATATTGATCACCATAGTGGCTTAGAGGAAACTTTCTAGGACAGCCTGGGCTTTATTCTGTCCTCTGGAGGCAAGATGTCCTTTAAGGTATTATCCAGTGTGGTGTGTTGCCCTGAGGCTTTCATTCAGGGTCCCTAAGCTGTAGGCAAGTGAGGCACTTGGAAGTGAGATTCTTTCTTCCCCAGGCATCTTTCTAAGCCGTGAAAACCATTCACAATGGACAGCTGCCTATGTGTAAGTAGTACATCTTCTCATAACTTGTTGTGTGGTAGTATTTTCTTACACCAGACTTAAGCAATTGGTAAACCTACAGCCCAAGGCAGTGGGAGGAAGTATTTGGACTCCTGTTTTCCGTGGTTGGTATAATGATGATCTTTGACTCCCAGCGGATTGGTTATTTTTTTTTAAGAGAGAAGGGCAATGAGAGAGAGAGAGAGAGAATCATTTTTTATTGAGTTTTTCACATGGCCTTCGTTGCTCAGACACTTAGTTGTATACGTGGGTGCTGGGGTTTGAACCCGCTTATTTGCGCATGCTGGGCCACCACTCCAGCCCCTGGATTGGTTATTAGTGAATGTGAAGCACATTCACTAATGTGCTTCTCACAGAAAGTAAAGTCTGATCTCATGAACCAAGCTGATTGGTGAAGCAGGAGGGGCGATATCTCCTAATATCTGGATTAGGGTAGAGACATCAGCCTGGAAGCATATGAACTGGACATACCGCTAGGTGATTTATGGGGAAGGAAGGGGGCCATAGTTACATTCCCTCTTCTCCTACATCCCCCTCAGATATGTTTTCTGGCTGCATGGACTGAGGCAGAGAGAAAGGAATGTGGAGAAACAGTTTAGTGGGTACACAGTTTAGTGGAGAATTAGTGTGTTGTTGGATACTTATGTGATCACTCCTTTCCAAGACAGAGCGTAGGATATGGGTACTCAGAAGGACTGTAAGGCATAGGGAACAAAAAAGAGATTCTCAGATGGTCCCTGGGCAGGTTTTCATAGGAAGGGAGACTTACGATTTCAGAGACAGATAAGGACAAAAGCCAGGAAAGGACATGTTGAATGACTAGGTCAAGTAGTTTACGAGTAAGGAAGAACATTTTGCTGTTCTGAAAGTAATGGCACAGTTGGGGATGGGACCAAGGTCTCCAGGACACCACAGGAGGCCAGTGGCCTTATACTTCTGTCAAGATGAAAGCGGGCACCAGGCGTGGTGGCACAGGCTTGCAATCCCAGGGACTCCGGAGGCTGAGGAAGGAGTATAGCAAGTTCAAGGGCAGCCTCAGCAACTTAGCCCTAAGCGACTTAGTGAGAACCTGTCAGATGCTGCCTGTGGCATAGAACCTCACCACCTAATGGGTATACCTTCTCACAGCTAAGAACTCAAGCCGTAGCAGTGCTGAGCACCTAAGCCACTTAAACGCCAGTTGGTTATTCAACAAAAGCAATGCTGCATGTTAAATGGAGAACTGGAAATTATTGAGTTAATTCCAAACATTAGAGACAAAAATGTTACTCTTACAAAGTAAAAGCCTAGTTTGGCCAGAAAGAATTCTGGGGGGTGTGAGGGTAGCGCAGTGGCAAGGCGTATGCTTAGCATACGGAGGGCAAAATTTCATCCCTCAAAGCTTTCAAGGCTTTGAGGTTTAGAAACTGTTAGAAGTTGAATGCCAAGGCCACTTAGGCAAGAGGTAAAAAAAAAAAAAAAGTGTCTCAGTTATAGTCAAGGAAAAAAAAGAGGCCCAGTGATTGGCAGGCCTCACTAGTACTAAAGACAGCAAGTATCCTCCCTGGGAATGTTTTTGGCCCCTTTAGTCAAGGTGACCCACAGAGCTGTCACCTTTGAATGGGGCCTTCTGCAATAGCAGCCTTTAGAAGATTTTCAACAAACCACAAGCCAGGCACCACTGCCTTTAAAATCTTTAGAACCTGTCAGCCTTATGAAATTATGGGTGGCCTCAGTTTTATATGCTGGCTGGGGTCTGTGGCAACAGAACACTGTCACTGGACACTCAGATTTTGGAAACGTAAGGTGCCTGAGGCAACTGTTAAATATACCTCTTTTGAATGGCAACTCCTTGCTTGTTATCGAAACTGAACATCTCATGATCAGGCTGCCAAATATAACACTGCAATCCGAACAGCCCATTCTAAGTTGCATGCTCGCAAACCTCACCAATAAAATTTATAGACTCAACAGAGCTCAGTTTGAGCTCAGAAATGGAGTAAATTAAATTCCACTTATCTATGATTTTGTCAAAATGAACCCAACTATTATGTATAACTGTAATGCTCTGATAAAAGCATAGGAGGAAAAATGACTGAACTCAGCCAGGACTCCAGGGACTAGGGACAGGTAGGCTCCATGAACAAGTGGTTTGCCTACCAGAAAGGACCAAGCAACACTCAAGAGATGATTTGACTCCTCCTGTGGCCACTTGGAACCCAAGACTCAGAAATGCACCTGGTGACAGTATGATATGGTTCTACTTATGGCTGCAAAACAACAAATAGGGGTCCACTGGGCTGCAGATGCCATCTGACCAACCTCTAACCATCTTTTGACTGAGACTGAACACAGACATTCTGCCCAGTGGGCCAAGCTGTATAGTGATAGCTATACAGTCCATTCCCTCCACTGTAGTTGGATATCTTTTTCCTGACATGCACTACTGTCACCAGTTTAAGTCGTCTGATCAGGAGAATGGCAACTGAGTAACTGGACTATTAAAGGACCCCCTGCATGGAACAGTTTGCTACCAGGAAAAGAAAAATATATTGTCACTCATATGGTTGTCAGGACTGCCCTTAAGAGGAACCTTAGGTCATGTTTTCCAATACCTTGTGATACTTTACTCTAACTAACATCCTTCACTGTGCCAGCAATGCAGTAGTGAACACATATTGCATAGGAACCCTATTACTTCCACACCAATCAAGCTACTGCATAATGGAACAACTGACTCATAAAACAACTGAAGAAATGACGTCTTGACATTAAGACATCTTTGTAGAAAGACAGTACAGCTGGTATGGACACAAACACTGCAGCACATGCTGAGAAGCACTGAGATTGGTGGAGGTGGACCAGGTAGCTGCCTAATTAGGCTGTACCTAAGAAATCCCAATTCCAGCATCCCTAACCTTTGCCCTTTAAAGTGAGAGTCTTGGGGTGGTTTGTGGTTCAGGTACCACAGTGCTCTGACACAGTAACTCTAATCTGGAGGCAAGGCTTCCTGGGTACCACCCCTCTACAGGATTTCATAAGGATGGGTGATGTTATGTAGGTGATGTTTCTATAGATTGCAACCTCTGGATTGCATGACTGAACAAAGAGTCTAGATCGAACAGCAAGGACAATGGATGCCTGAAGAGGTAGTAGCCTGAAGAAAGAAACAGATTGGTTAACTACACCAACTCATCTCTCTGATAGCATCTGAGACCCCAGAAGGGTTGTGGGACTCTAACCTGTCAATATGTTCTTTCCACAGGGTGGCAGCAACAGAGGCCTGGAAGTATAATACCTTTGTTAGACTTTCTCAAGCTGTGGCCACCTTAGAAAACTTGACATTGTGTTGAATTTGTCATCCAGGACCTCATTTTGTCACCAAAGTCACCTCCTTGTCCTGCTAATGGTCAGTTATGTCAGCATGCTGAACACAATGGACCCTACCCTGCTTTTATCCCTCTTTGCCTATCTTTAAGTAATCAATCTACTTTCTCTAACTTGTTGCATGTTAGTGTGTTCTGCCTCATCACACCACAGCCCAGGATACAGTGAGGGGATGTGTTTAGACTCCTAGCCTGGTGGTTGGCATAGTGATGGTATTTACTATGCCCTGTGCAATGGGAGGCCTTCCTTGGGATTGTGAGCATGCTTCACAGTAGAAATACGGACACTAAAGGAATTTCTGGTGAGAGATCTAGAAGAAAAGAGGTGGGCTGGAGAGGAAGTCTCCATCTTCCTTTTGTTTTTTTTTTACTGGGGTTTGAATCCAGGGGCACTCAACCACTGAGCTACATCCATATCCACATCCCCAGCCCTTTTTATTTTTTATTTTGAGAGAGGGTCTCACTAAGTTGCTTAGTGCCTCATTAAGTAGCTGAAGCTGGCTTTGAACTTACAATTCTTATGCTTCAGTCTCCCAAGCTGCTGGGATTAAAGGCATGCACCACCATGACCAGCAAAGGTTTCCATCCTCTTAGAGACTACATAATACTGATGAATAGAATTTTGGTAGAAACATGGATATTAAAAGCCATCCTAGTGAGGTGACAGATGGAAATAAAGAATGTATGTTAGTCGTCTTTTTGTCACTGTGACCAAAATGCCTGACAAGAACACTTCAGAGGAGGAAAAGTTTATTTTGGGTTTGTGATTTCAGAGTTTCAATTCATGGTGAGTTGACTCCATTGCTCTGGGTCTGAGATGAGGCAAAATCTCATGGCGGGCTGTGACACAGGAAAGCTGCTCAGCTCATGACAACCAGGAAACAGAAAGAGAAGAAGGTGGCATGGACAGATACAGTCAAGGCCACAACCCCAGTGACCAACTTTCTCCAGCCATGCCCCACCTACCAATACTTGCTACCAAGTAGTCCATTTGAATTATTCATCATTCAAATGGATTAATCCACTGATAATGTTCCAAGTTTCATACTCCAATTTTTTCACTTCTGAATATTGCTATATTGCCCAACACATGAACTTGCAGGGGACTTACCTAGACCCAAACCATAACAACATGTTATTGGAAAGTGAAGGAAAAATTGTCATAAAGAGGCAAAGAACTTGGCAAAGGGCTGGGGTGAGTATAGCTCAATGGTAGAATGCTTGCCTAGCATACATAGGCCCTGTGTTCAATCCTTAGTACTACAAAGAGAGGACTTGTCAGAGCTGTTATCAAGTGTGTTGTGGAAGGTGCAAGTTGCAGTGAGTAAACTGGCATATTTAGCTAAAGAGATTTCTAAGCAGAATCTTTTTTTTTAAGAGAGAGGGACAGTGAGAGAGAAAGAGAGAAGCAGTTTTTATTTAGTTTTTCACATGGCTTTCATTGCTCTGACACTTGGTTGTGTACATGGTACTGGGATTCAGCAGTGGCCGCTGAGCCACTGCTCCAGGCCCTCTAAGCAGAATCTTGAAGTAACAGCTTGGCTTCCTTCTATTATAGTAAAATGTGAGATAAGAAAGAATTGGAGAAGGAACTTTTAAGCAAAAAGGCAGGGACTTGGAGTTGAAATTTTTTTAGCTTGTCTACTTTGTAAAAAAATGACAAACGGTTTCCTGAGGAGAATATCAATGGTGTGCCTAGATTATCACTCAATAATAAGTTAGTGGGATAATTCAAGCAGAAACATTGCCAGTTCATGCCAACTGAAGGGGATGAAGATATGATAAAGTGAAAGAAGTCTGCTAAACTAGGAATATGTGATAACAAACCCCATCATTATGTACAACTATAATGCACTAATAAATTTTAAAAAAGAAAAGAATGTTAGGGTTCTTATAACAAATTCTAAAATAAATAAAATTGTATTCTATAAGACTGAATCATAGACCTGTTTGGCTCTAAATACATGCTCTTCAAGAAAGAGAAAGAATGAAAGGCCCAAAGATGATCAGTGATCATCAGGCTGCCATTCCTATCAGAAGCCCAGGAAGCAAGGGTGTTTCCTCCAGGTTCCAGAGAATGGGAATGCACAGAGCCTTCTGGGAGCAGCCCTGACAGAAAGCAATAGGAATTTGGGTGTTGTGGTACAATCCCAGATATTTTGGAGGCTGAGGCAGGAGGATCACAAATTTGAGGTCAGTGTCTGCAATTCAGTGAGACCTTATCTCAAAACAAAAATATAAAAAGGACTGGGGATGTATCTTAGTGGTACAGTGCCTCAGGGTTCAATCCTCAATACTGGAGAAATACAATTACATCTAAGAAATGGGAAGAAGACATAGCACAGAAATGGCAATTCTTCCAAAAGTAACATGTTAATTATCATTCCAATTTTGTTTATTTTAGAATTTGTTATAAGAACCCTAACATTTTTTCTTTTTTAATTTTTTAGTGCATTATAATTATACATAATGATGGGATTTTTTTGTCACATATTCCTAGAAGCACACAATGCAGCAATACAATTTAGAACCCTAAAATTTATATATATGGAAGATTAAATGTTATAGATCAGCCAAGAAAATGATGAAAAGTAAGAGCAAAGAAGTGGAATTTGCTTTATTATATTTTAAACATTTAATACAAATATTCTGTCAAATCAATATGATACCATTAAAAAGAAAGATGAAAAGGACAGAGATCTAGTATAGAGGAAACCTCCTTCTCTATATAGGAATTCAATATATGAAAAAAGTGGGTGATCATTTAATCAAAGAGAGGAAGAAGTTATTTTTTAAAAAGTGTGACACAAATGGTTATCCTTCTGGAAGAAAATAAAATTTAACCAATAGTTCACAATATTCAAGTATAAATGATACACAGAATAAAGACTGAAATATTTTTTTTTAAAGAGAGAGGGACAGTGAGAGAGACAGAGAAAGAGAGAAACAACTTTATTTTAGTTTTTCACATGGCCTTAGTTGCTCTAACACTTAGTTGTGTACGTGGTGCTGGGGTTTGAACCCGGGTCCTCGTGCTCACCAGGCAAGCGCCGAAACCGCTGAGCCACCGCTCCAGCCCCAGACTGAAATATTTTTAAGTTTTCTAAATTTTCCAAGAAAATAAAGACACAACATGTATAATGTAGGGAAGGAAGACACCTAACTATAAATGGAAACATAAGAGAAATGGTAGACTTTTCTAAATTTTAAAATAACAAAAACAAAATCCTCTTGTATAGCAAAATTTCAGTCAACCTCTCAACTTATAAGTCTGCTGGAATTTTGACTGAGATTGCACTTAATCATTGTAGAACTTTGCAAAGAATTGACAACTTAATGATATTTAGTCTTTTAACCTATAGACATTGTATATTTTACTGTTTATGTGTTTGTTGGTCTCTTAGAAATTTACTCTATAGTGGGGCTGGAGCGGTAGCTCGGTGGTTACAGCACTTGCCTGCCATGCGTGAGTTCGAACCCCAGCACCACATACACAACAAAGTGTCCAAGGAATGAAAGTCACATGAAAAACTAAATAAAAATTGCTTCTGTCTTTCTCACTGTCCTTTCTCTCTTAAGAAAGAAAGAAAGAGAGACTCTATAGTTTTCAATGAACAGGTCTTGCTCATATTTTGTCAAATGCGTTACACAGTTTATTTCATTTCTTGATGCCATCATACATGACACGGTTTTCTAATTTCAATTTCCAAATTTTTCTGACATAAAGAAATACAATTCATTTTTGCATTAAAATTTTTGTGTTTTGTGATTTGCTAAATTCACTTGGTAGCTTTAATACCTTAGTATTTCTAGTAGTATCTAGTAGCCAATAGATTTCTTAGGATTTTCTACATTAACTATTTTGTCTTTTGTAAATAGTTTTACTTTTTCCTTTCCAATCTTCTTGCTTTTTATTTCTTAATGACTCACTGTACTATCCAAAACTTCCAGTACAATGTTGAGTAGTACTGATAAGAGCAAATATCCTTGTTTTGTTTCTGATCTTAAAAGGAAAATATTCACTCTTTCTTTGTTACTATATTAGCCATTCATAGATATTCTGCTCCACCCTCTAGTTACTAAGAATTGAAATCAGAGCCTCACTCCTACTGGGCAAGTGCTTTACCACTGTGCAACATCCCAGCCCTTTCTATCTTATTTTGAGATAGAGCCTCACTAAGTTGCCCTGGCTGGCCTCGAACTTGTGATCCTTTCACCCTAGCCTCCTAAGACACTGGGATTATGGATCTGCACCACTCAGGGATGTTCTAACAGACTGAAGAAGTTCTCATCTGTTCATAGTTTCCTGAGTTTGAATCATAGATGTGTTCAACTTTATTATTTTTTTCCTGAATCCACTGAGATGATAATATTGTTCCTCTCTTTTATTATGTTAGTATAATGAATTGTATTCTCTGATTTTTTAAAATGTTCAATTCACTTCACAAGACTGGGATGAAGCTGTACTTAATCTCAATGTATCATCCTTTTTATATATTATTTGACTTTCTTTGATAATTTAATTACTTTTGTTTCTAGAGTTATGAGGAATATTGACAAGTTGGATTTGTGTGTGTGCGGTTTTGTTTTGTTTTCTTGTAATGTCTACCTCGTTTTGGTACTAGGGTAATACTATCATCATAAAATTAGTTGAAAAAATGTTCCCTCTACCTTAATTTAATTTTTTTAATTAAGAAATTTATTTGTTGAACAGTCAAACATGCTTCTAACAAAAAATATAATATATATGTGTGTATATATATATATATATATATATATATATATATATATATATATAAAATCTGAATGTTGGATTTACCCCTTAAGAGCCTCCCAAAATTATCCACCCTTATCCCTCCCCCTCCCTCCTTCCCAATACATCTCTACAAATGCCTTAGGTTGTATGTCCTTACACCTTTTCCAGATTTAAAACATGAGAATTGACCTCCTTTCTCAATGGCCGGGGTCTAGCTCCAGCCTCCACAGATGAGTGAAGACATTCGACCCTTGATTCTCTGGGTTATGCTGATTTCACTCAGCATAATTTCTTCCATAGCCATCCATTTACCTTCAAAGACTGCAATAGCATTCTTTCTAATTTCTGAGTAAAATTCCTTGGTATATGGAATTTTATATGGTACCACAGTTTTTGGATCCATTCACCCAGTGAGGGACATCTGGGTTGTTTCCATAATTTAGCTATTGTAAAATGAGCTGCTATGAACATCGATTTTACTGTGTCACTGTAATGTGCTGATTTTAAATCCCCTGGAAAAATCCCAAGAATAGCAGGATCATATGATGGGCTCATCCCTAGTTTTTTGAGGATTCTCCACACTGCTTTCCAGAGGGGCTGTACCAGTCTGCAGTTCCACCAACAGTGTGCTAGTGTACCTATCTATCCATAACCCTTCCAGCATATATGATTGTTTATTTTCTTCATTTTTGCCAATCTGACTGGCATGAGGTGATATCTTAATGTAGTTTCCATTTGCATTTCTCTGATTACTAGTGATTTAGAGCACTTTCTCCTTTATTCATTGGCTTGATCAATGTCCTCTCTTGAGAAATTTCTATTTAGTTTTTTGGCCCATTTATTGATTGGGTTGTTTGTGTTTTTGAAGTTGAGATTTTTGAGGAGTTTGTAGATTCTGGATATGAGACCCCTGACAGAAGAATCACAGTCCATGATTCTCTCCAATTCTGTAGGAAACCTCTTGACAATTTTGATTATTTACTTGGCAGTGCAAAAGCTTTTTAGCTTTATGACATCCCAATCACTGATTTTTTACTTTACTTCCTTCACTTTAAGAGACATGTTGAGAAAGTCTTTGCCTACTCCCAAATGCTGAAGTGTTGGACCTAATTTGTTTCCATCAGTTGCAAGGTAGCTGGTTTAACCCCTAGCTCCTTGACCCATTTTGATTTGATTCTCATGCAAGGTGAAAGATAAGGGTCTAATTTCAACTTTCTGCAAGTGGCTGACCAGTTTGTCCAGCACTATTTTTTGAATAGGCTGTCTCTCCTCCATGTAATATTTTGTCCCCCTTTGTAAAAAATCAGATGCTTAAAGATTTGTGGGTTTGTGTCAGGGTCTTCTATTCTATTCCATTGGTCTTCATTCCTATCTTGATACCAGTACCATGCTGTCTTTATTACTACAGCTCTATAGTATAGTTTTAGGTCTGGAATAGCAAAACCACCTGTTTCTTCTTTCTTGCTTAGTAATGTTTTGGCTATTCTGGGTTTCTTACTGTTCCAAATGAATTTGAGAATTGCCTTTTCTATATCTGTAAAGAATGACATTGGTATTTTAGTGGGGATTGCATTTTTTTAATCTATATGGAGCTTTTGGTAGAATGGCCATTTTTATTATATTAATTCTGCCTAACCAAGAGCATGGAACTTTTTTCCATCTTTTTAGGTCATCTTGGATTTCATTTTTCAATGTCCAATAATTTTCATTTTAGAGATCTTTGACTTCCCTTGTTAGGTTAATTCTCAAGTATTTTATTTTTTTCAAGGATATTGTGAATGGGACTGATTTCCTAATTTCTTCCTCTGCCCTTTTATTGTTAGTGTATAGGAAAGCTATTGATTTATGGTTGTTGATCTTGTAGCTGGCCACTTTGCTAAATCTGTTTATAATTTCAAGCAGTTTACTGGTGGAGTTTTTTGGATCTTCCAGATACAGGATCATATCATCAGCAAAAAGGGAGAGTTTGACTTCCTCTCATCCTAGTAATATCCCTTTGATTTCTTTCTCTTGCCTTATTGCCACTCCTAGGGTCTCAAGAACGATATTGAATAAAAGTGGTGAGAGCAGACAGCCTTATCTTGTTCCCGAGTTTAGTGGAAATGCTTTCAGCTTTTCTCCATTTAGTATTATACTAGCCGAGGGTTTAGCACATATAGTCTTTACATAGTTCAGAAAAATTCCTTTGATCCCTATCTTCTCTAGAATTTTAAGCATAATAGGATGCTGAATTTTATCAAAGGCCTTTTCTGCATCCATTGAGATGATCATATGGTTTTTGTCCTTGATTCTGTTTAAGTGGTGAATTACATTAATTATTTTTTCGTATGTTGAACCAGCCCTACTGGGATGAAGCCCACTTGATCATGATGGATTATCTTCTTGCTAAATTTTTGAATATGGTTTGTTAGGACTTTATTAAGGATTTTTGCATCCAGGTTCATCAGGGATATTGGTCTGTAGTTTTCTTTTCTTAATGTATCTTCATTGGGTTTTGGTATCAGTTATGGTTGCTTCATAGAAAGTGTTTGGGAAACTTCCCTCCTTTTTGATTTCTTGAAATAACTTAATTAGGAGAGGTGTTAGTTCCTCCTATAAAGTGTGGTAAAAATCAGCAGGAAAGCCATCAGGTCCTGGGCTTTTCTTCTTTGGTAGACTTTTAATTGCAATATGGATTTCAGTGCCTGTGAATGGGATGTTTAGGAATTCAATATCATCCTGAGTCAATTTAGGGATGTTGTATGTGTCTAGAAATTTATCCATTTCTTCCAAATTATCTGATTTGGAGGAGTATAGGTTTTCAAAATATGATCTTTAATTTGTTGGATTTCCTTGGGGTCAGTGTTGATTGCTCCCTTTTCATTGGAGATTTTATTGATTTGGTTCATTTCTCTCCTTCTTTTAGTGAGATTCGCTAGGGGTCTATCTATCATGTTTATTTTTTCAAAGTACCAGCTCTTTGTTTCATCAATTTTTTTATTGTTTTTTTTTTTGTTGTTGTTGTTCTCAATTTCATTGATTTCAGCTCTGATCTTGATTATTTCCAGTTTTCTGCTGGGTTTGGGGTTAGATTGTTCTTCCTTTTGAAGGGCTTTGAGATGGAGCATAAGCTTATTTATTTGGGATCTCTTTTCATTTTTCATGTGGGCACTCAGTGCTATAAATTTTCCCCTTAGGAAAGCTTTCATGCTGTCCCAGAGGTTTTGCTATGTTTTGTCCTCATTTTCATTCTCTTCTAAGAATTTTTGGATTTCTACTCTCATGTCTTCTTGGATCCATTCTTCATTTAATAGGGTATTATTCAATCTCTATTAATATGTGTGTTTTCTGTTATGATTTTTACTGTTGATTGCTAGGGTCATGACACTGTGGCCTGATAAGATACATGGAATAATATCTACTTTTTAATATTTGCTGAGATTATCTTTATGAACCAGAATATGATCTATTTTGGAAAAGGATCCGTGTGCTGCAGAGAAGGTGTATTCTGCTAAGTTGGGATGGAATGTTCTATATATATGTCTGTTAAGTCCATTTGATTTATGGAGTTACTTAGGCTGATTATTTCTTTATTGATTTTTTGTTTTGATGATCTAATGGTGACAGAGGAGTGTTGAAGTCTCCCAGTATTATTGTGTTGAGGTCCATGAGTGGTTTGATGTCATGAAGTAATTTACTCACATAGTTGGGTGCACTGTTGTTTAGAGAGTAAATATTAACTATGGTTATTTCTTCCTGTTGTAGGGTTCCTTTTAGTACTAAGTAGTGGCCTTCTTTATCTCTTCTGATTGATTCATGCTTGAAATTTACTTTGTTGGATATTAGTATTGTGACACCAGCTTGCTTTCTTGGGTCGTATGCATGGTAGAATTTTTTCCATCCTTTCACCCTTAATCTGTGGATGTTATTGCCTGTTAGGTGAGTTTCTTGTAAGCAGCATATTATTGGATTTTGTTTTTTGATCCAGTCTGCTAGTCTGTGTCTTTTGAGTGGTGCATTTAAACCATTCACATTCAGTGTTAAAATAGAAGTGCGTAGTTGGTTCATAATCATTGCGTCTTATTTAGCTAGTTCTGTGGTTGTCTAAGTTGGTTATTGATGGGTGATACTTTACTGAATTAACTCTGTTTGTGGGCTTTGGGTATCAATCACTTGTTCTTCTTTCTGGAGTGTTTCCTTGAGAATTCTTTGTAAGGCAGGTTTTCTGTTTATGAATGCTGCCAGTTTTGTCTTATCATGAAAAGTTCTTATTTCTCCATCAAATTTGAAGCTGAGTTTTGCCAGATGGCTACATATTGTGGTCATTCAGATGTTGAAAGATATCTTTCCAAGACCTTCTTGCCTCCAGAGTCTGGATGAAAAGTCACAGGCAATTCTTATTGGTTTATCTCTGAACGTGATTTGACGTTTCTCCCTTGCTGCTTTTAATACTGTTTCCTTGGTATCCCTGTTGTACATTTTGAATATGATGTATCTTGGTGAGTTTCTCATTTGATTAGGCCAATTGGGTGTCCTGTAAGCTTCCTGGATGAGCATGTCTGATTCTATTTTTATATGAGAAAAGTTTTCTTTCACAATTTCCTTGAGGATGTCCTCATACCATTTGTGCGTGTCTCAATTTCTTCCTGTATCCCAATTACTCTCAGATTGTTTCTTCTCATTTCATCCCAGACATTTTAAAAATTCTGGTCGTGTTCTCTTAGCTTTATTTCTTTTTGTCATCGTGGCACTCAAGCTTGGTCAGCCTGTCCTTGTTGTCAGATGTTCTTTCTTCAATAGCAGAGATTATATTTTCTACTGAAGTTAGTCTATGATTAAATTTTTCCATGGTCCCTCTTATGTCATTGACTACAGATTTTAGATCTGATATTTTCTTTTTGAGAATATCAATTTCTTTAATGATTGAGTTTCTCAACTCAAGTTTTCTCATTTATTCCCTTCATTATCTCTTCTTTTAATTCGTTATTTCTTTTTGCTATTAGATCATTGATAATTTGTTCTAGATTTTCATCCTGGTCCCCGGCCATATCCCCCTTACCAGGGGAGTTGTGGGAGTGATGTGAACCTCTTTGAGATTGATTTCTCATGTCTGAAGAGATTCTTCTCACTTATTTGACTGGAGATCCCTTTGTGGAAGCAATATAGGACTCAGGGGTTCTTCTATCTCCCCCCCCTTAAGGACTAAACTGTTGGATTGGGAATTTTGTCCAGTCCCTTACTTGGGATTGGGTATTGTCAGGCAAGTTGAGTTCAGAAGTCTAACCCCTTTACTGTGAACTGTTAATTACCCTTAAAAGTATCCAACACCTCATGTGCTAATAGAAGATTTTCAATATGTACAATTAAAGCGTACAATAAACAGTATTAAATTGGTTATTTAGAACAGACTATAATAGACTTGAATTCAGCCTATGAAACTAATGGTAGTGATAATCAATATTTTTGGCGACATTAGTATTTAACCATCACATTTGTCAGACTTCAAAAAGTTACAAGTGTTATTCAGATTAACAATCACAGCGGTAATCATTACATAGCCTTAATGGTGGGGGGTTGAAGGGTATTAACTAATTGGGAGTCAGAGAGGGAAGGTAATGGAGTGAAATTTAGAGAGGAGATTATACTGACTAATTGTGGATAGTGAGAAAGTGGAGGAGGTAAAGGATTTGCTGTAGAAAGAAAGGGAACTCAATAGAAAGAAAAAAGGAAAAGAAAAGAAAGTTTTAAAAAAGGGAGAAAGAAAGAAGAAGAAAAGAAAACATGGATCCAGAGGGAAGCTAAGATAGCTGTGGCCTAATATAGGAAGGGTAAAAGAGATATGACTAAGATTTGGGTAATCATTTAAGGGAATAAGTTCCCTCTGGTGAATTATGCTTGTCAGGCACAATATACTTCAAATATATGTACTGATCAGAATCCCTGTTCTCAGGAGGGAGGTCAAGGATAGACAGGATAAGCAAGAGGGAGTAAGAGAGACAATAGAGAGAAAGGAAGAAAAGAAGAAGAAAACATAAAAACAGACAAACAAAACAAAAAGTAATTTTTTAAAGAAAAGAGAAAAAAAAGGGGATGGGGAGAAACCCCCCAGAAATTATAAGAACAGGGAAATAAAAAACAGCTAGTACTTTTATATGACCATGAAGCAATAAACTTTTCCAGTTATTGCACTAATACACATCAAGAACAGGAGGGAATCGAAGAAAAAAGGAAAAAAATATGTATCTACAAAAAAGAGGGGTGAAAAATAAAAATTCTTAACTATAAAAACTTGGAACTATAGTCAATAAGAGTGTCTCTAATCCCTTTGGGAGGAGATGTTCACTGTCTATATGTGTTTTAGAGGCAGGGTCTCTCAGGACTTTCAGGGGATCTGAAAGTCAGAACTCTTATGAGATGCTTTCAATGCTCCCTCTGCTGGTGGTTGCCGAAACTGACTCCTTTAATTTTTGTGCTGGGGCAGAAGATTCAGCTCCTTTAATGTATAATGTGATCCTTCTCGCTGAGGTGGGAGGGTGGGGCTGAGCAACGCTCCCCTTTATTCCACAAACCCAAAACCCCCTATGCAAAGTGGAGGCAGGGCCTGTTCCAGGCCTTCTCTTCCTGGATCAGCCTGTGGTCTGTGGCCACCTCCAGTTGCAGTTTTCAGAGCCTGTTTTGCAGTCCCAGAGAGAGCTGTCTCCAGTCCGGAGAGTGGAAACCTCCTAGGGCATTAAAGATGAAGGCTGCTCGGCTCTCACACTGCCACCGTCACCACTGTCACTGGGCAACCTGCTCCACTAGGCTTGTCTGTGGACAGCTTCCAGACACTGATCTCGCTGCCAGACGGAGTGTAAGTGCCTACCTTAATTTGCTTAAACACTTTGTGTGGTACTGGTATTATTTCTCCTTTTAAACATTTGATAAGATTCACTAGTGAAGAAATAAGTTCCTTAAATTTTCTTTGATTAAAGTCCATTAATTGTAAATTCATTTATTTAGTTGCCACATGACTCTTCAGATCTTCTCTTTGTTTTTGAATCGTGTGTAGTTTGTGTCCTTAAAGGAATTTCCCATTTCATGTAAGCATTAATTCATGGAAGTTTTCTTTCATGAGATTTGTCAGTGGTTGGAGCACTTGCCTGGCATGTGCATGGACTCAGGTTCAAACCCTAGCACCACATATACAACTAAGTGTTGGAAACACAAAGGCCAAATAAAAAAATAAATAAAACTGATTCTTTAAAAAAGATATTTATCATGATCTAGCTTTATTTCTCACATTTGTAATTTGAATTTTCTTGCTTTCCTAAGTTCATCAATTATTTTAAGATTTTCAGAGTGGTTATCCTTTTAGATTAGTTAATTTTCTTTATTTGCTTTACTTGGTATAAATATCTTCTGAAGATATTAAAGTATGAAAAATAAGTTCAATATTTACTGACATCTTTCTCATTCCTGGTATTCTCCTTTCCTCTGCATAGATCTACATTTCCATAACTTTTCTTCTGCCTGCAAAACTTCCTTATAGTGCAAGTCAACTTGCAATTAATTATATCAGCTTTTGGGGCTGGAGTGGTGGCTCAGCGGTTATGGCACTTGCCCAGCATGTTTAAGTACACGAGTTCAAACCCCAGCACCCACATACATGGCTAGGTGTCGGAGTAATGAAAACCATGTGAAAAACTCAACAAAAGTTGATTCTGTATGTCTCTCTCTCTGTCCTTCTCTCTTGAAAAAAAATTATATCATCTTTTGGTGATCTAAAAAAATGGCTACTTCAACTTCATGTTTGAAAGACATTTTCCACAGGGTCAAAAATCAGTTTGATGATTTTTTTTCTTTCAGCACTTCAAAGATGTCATTCCATTGATTTCTGTTCTGCATAGTTTCTCATGAGAAAATGTTATTTTGTTTCTCTTTGTTCCTCTTGTGGCTTGAAGATTTCTTTTTTCTGTTTATTTTCAACAGTGTGAATCTAAATGTCTTCTTTTATAGTTTTCTATATGCTTCTTCTGCCATAGTTTGACTTTCTTGGGTCTCTAGACTGATGGTTTTGGTCAAATTTAGAAAATATTTGAAAATTTAAAAAATATTTTGGCTTCCTCTTTACGGATCCTGCCTATATATATCCATTAGACTACTTGATATTGTCCCATGGCTCAGTTCATTTATATCTGGTCTTCCCCACCCCCACCTCTCTATACTGAATGCTCTATTTTGGATAGTTTCTATCGCTCTGTCTTCAAGCTCACGAATTGTTTCTTCTTCAATACTTCTGGATTATTAATTTCATCCAGTGTACTTTTAATTATCATATTATTTATTTCTTTAAAAATAAAGAAATATGGGGCTGGAGCAGTGGCTCAGCGGTTATGGTTCTTGCCTGGCATGTGCAAGTACATGGGTTGAAACCCCATCACCACATACATAATGAAGTGTCCAAGCAATGAAAGCTACATGAAAAACTAAATAAAATTGATTGTCTTTCTCTCTCTCTCTCTCTCTGTCCCTCTCACTTAAAAACAATAATGAAATATTACATCTTCAATTTTCCACTTTCCCCTTAAGTTTGTTTTCTTTCATTTTGTGAGCATATATTTAAATTTAATAGCTACTAATGTCTTTATCAATTTCATTGTTATTTCTGATTTATTAACTAATTTTTCTCCTAATTATGGGTCATCTTTTCAGCTTCTCTGCATGCTTAATGATTTTCTATTAGATTCTGGATACTGTAAATATGGTGGAGTGTTAAATTTTGTTGTATTCTTTCAAAGAGTGTTGGGTTTTGTTCTGATGCTCAGTTAAATATTCTTGAAGATTAGTTTGATTTTTTTGAGGCTTGTTATGGTAGGTTCTGAAGTGACTTTACTCTGGGGTATTCATCCCTGACTCTCATCAGGGATGTACCCAATGCCCTGCATATGGTGAGATCTCACCATCCTGACTGGTGGGGACACAACCTATTCCATGTAAATGCTCTGCTTACTTTCCATTGTCTATTTCCAAGATTCCTCTTGGGCTGGAAGGAGCGCTTGCCTGGCAGGTGTAAGGACCTGAGTTCAAACCCCAGCACCATATACAGAACTAAGTGTTGGAGAAAAAAAGGCCAGATGAAAAAATAAAATTGATTCTCTCTCTCTCTCTGTCCCCCTCTTGAAAAAAAAAAAGATTCCTCTGATTTATCTATTTTAAGGGATGCCTCTAGAGTTCTCCAGAAGTTCTCTGTGCAATGTCCTACTTTCCAGCTCTCTGTCTTATAATTTCTAGCAGCCTCAGTTTCCCTGAGTTCTGATTTTTGCTTCCATAACTTCTTCTTCATTTTTTTCTTTTTGAGGTGGGATCTTGCCCAGCATGGTTTCAGACTCCTAGGCTCAAGAAATCCTCTCAGCCTCCTTAATAGCTGGGTTTACAAGTACAAGCCATTTCACCTGGCTCATAACTTTTTTGTATATTTCCTTTAGAAGTTTAACAATACAGGCTAGAGTGGTGGCTCTGTGGGTACTGCGCTTGCCTGGCATGCATAGGACCTGGGTTCAAATCCCAGCACCACATACACAACTAAGTGTCAGAACAGCAAAAACCAAATGAAAAACTAAATAAAGTTGATTCTTTCTCTCTCTCTCTCCCTCTCTCTTTTTTTTTTTGTTTTTTTTTTTAATTTTT